>LGRX02033499.1:0-111071 GCA_001247695.2 Cymbomonas tetramitiformis
GCGTGCACCTCACACGCCGCGGACTTAGTAGCTGCAGCTTGGCGTGCGGGCACCCCACACGCCGCGGACTTAGTAGCTGCAGCTTCGAGTGCACGCACCCCACACGCCGCGGACTTAGTGGCTGCAGCTTCGCATGCGTGCACCCCACATGCCGCGGACTTAGTAGCTACAGCTTCGCGGGCGTGTACCCCACATGCCGCGAATTTAGTAGCTGCAGCTTCGCGTGCGTGCACCCCACATGCCGCGGATTAGTAGCTGCAGGTTCGCATGCGTGCACCCCACACGCCGCGAACTTAGTAGCTACAGCTTCGCTTGCGTGCACCTTACACGCCGCGGACTTAGTAACTGCAGCTTGGCGTGCGCGCACCCCACATGCCGCGAACTTTGTAGCTGCAGCTTAGCATGCGTGTACCCCACATGCCGCGGACTTAGTAACTGCAGCTTCGCGTGCGTGCACCCCAAACGCCGCGGACTTAGTAGCTGCAGGTTCGCATGCGTGCACCCCACACGCCGCGGACTTAGTAGCTACAGCTTCGCGTGCGTGCACCTCACACGCCGCGGACTTAGTAGCTGCAGCTTGGCGTGCGTGTACCCCACATGAAGCGAACTTAGTAGCTGCAGCTTCCCTTGCGTGCACCCCACACGCCGTGAACTTAGTAGCTGCAGCTTCGCGTGCGTGTAGCCCACACGCCGCGGACTTAGTAGCCGCAGCTTCGCGTGCGTGCACCTCACATGCCGCGGACTTAGTATCTGCAGCTTCCCTTGCGTGCACCCCACGCGCCGCGAACTTAGTAGCTGCAGCTTCGCGTGCGTGCACCCCACACGCCGCGAACTTAGTAGCTGCAGCTTCGCGTGCGTGCACCTCACACGCCGCGGACTTAGTAGCTGCAGCTTGGCGTGCGTGTACCCCACATGCCGCGAACTTAGTAGCTGCAGCTTCGCGTGCGTGCACCCCACACGCCGCGAACTTAGTAGCTGCAGCTTCGCGTGCGTGCACCACACACGCCGCGAACTTAGTAGCTGCAGCTTCGCGTGCGTGCGCCCCACACGCCGCGGACTTAGTAGCTGCAGCTTCGCGTGCGTGCACTTTACACGCCGCGGACTTAGTAGCTGCAGCTTGGCGTGCGTGTACCCCACATGAAGCGAACTTAGTAGCTGCAGCTTCCCTTGCGTGCACCCCACACGCCGTGAACTTAGTAGCTGCAGCTTCGCGTGCGTGCACCCCACACGCCGCGGACTTAGTAGCTGCAGCTTCGCGTGCGTGTACCCCACACGCCGCGGACTTAGTAGCCGCAGCTTCGCGTGCGTGCACCTCACACGCCGCGGACTTAGTAACTGCAGCTTCCCTTGCGTGCACCCCACGCGCCGCGAACTTAGTAGCTGCAGCTTCGCGTGCGTGTACCCCACATGCCGCGAACTTAGTAGCTGCAGCTTTCCTTGCGTGCACCCCACACGCCGCGAACTTAGTAGCTGCAGCTTCGCGTGCGTGCACCCCACACGCCGCGAACTTAGTAGCTGCAGCTTTGCGTGCGTGCGCCCCACACGCCGCGGACTTAGTAGCCGCAGCTTCGCGTGCGTGCACTTCACACGCCGCGGACTTAGTAGCTGCAGCTTCCCGTGCTTGCAGCCCACATGCCGCGGACTAAGTAGCCGCAGCTTCGCGTGCGTGCACCCCACACGCCGCGAACTTAGTAGCCGCAGCTTCGCGTGCGTGCACCTCACACGCCGCGAACTTAGTAGCTGAAGCTTCGCGTGCGTGTACCCCACACGCCTTGGACTTAGTAGCTACAGCTTCGCGTGCGTGCACCCCACACGCCGCGATCTAAATAGCTGCAGCTTCGCGTGCGTGCACCTCAAACGCCGCGGACTTAGTAGCTGCAGCTTCGCGTGCGTGCACCCCACACGCCGCGGACTTAGTAGCTGCAGCTTCGCGTGCGTGCACCCCACACGCCGCGAACTTAGTAGCTACAGCTTGGCGTGCGTGTACCTCACACGCCGCGGACTTAGTAACTGCAGCTTCGCGTGCGTGCACCCCACATGCCGCGAACTTAGTAGCTGCAGCTTCGCATGCGTGCACCCCACACGCCGCGAACTTAGTGGCTACAGCTTCGCGTGCGTGCACCTCACACGCCGCGGACATAGTAGCTGCAGCTTGGCGGCGTGGTACCCCACATGCCGCGAACTTTGTAGCTGCAGCTTCCTTGCTTGCACCCCACACGCCGTGAACCTAGTAGCTGCAGCCACGGCGTGCACCCCACACGCCGCGGACTTAGTAGCTGCAGCCAAGCGTGCGTGCACCCCACACAGACTGAGGACAGGCTTCATGTGCGTGCAGTACCCCACACGCCGCGAACTTAGTAGCTACAGCTTGGCGTGCGTGTACCTCACACGCCGCGGACTTAGTAGCTGCAGCTTCGCGTGCGTGTACCCCACATGCCGCGAACTTAGTAGCCGCAGCTTCGCGTGCGTGCACCCCACACGCCGCGAACTTAGTAGACGCAGCTTCCCTTGCGTGCACCCCACACGCCGCGGACTTAGTAGCTGCAGCTTCGCGTGCGTGCACCCCACACGCCGCGGACTTAATAGCCTCAGCTTCGCGTGCGTGCACCCCACACGCCGCGGACTTAGTAGCCGCAGCTTCACGTGCATGCACCCCACACGCTGCGAACTTAGTAGCTACAGCTTCGCGTGCGTGCACCTCACACGCCGCGGACTTAGTAGCTGCAGCTTGGCGTGCGTGTACCCCACATGCCGCGAACTTAGTAACTGCAGCTTCGCTTGCGTGCACCCCACACGCCGCGAACTTAGGAGCTGCAGCTTTGCGCACCCCGCACACGCCGCTGACTTAGTAGCTGCAGCTTACGTATGCAGGCCCCACATGCCGCGAACTTAGTAGATGCAGCTTCCCTTGCGTGCACCCCACACGCCGCGGACTTAGTAGCTGCAGCTTGGCGTGCGTGCACCCCACATGCCGCAAACTTAGTAGCCGCAGCTTCGCGTGCGTGCACCTCACACGCCGCGGACTTAGTTGCTGCAGCTTCGCGTGCGTGTACTCCACATGCCGCGATCTTAGTAGCTGCAGCTTCGCTTGCGTGCACCCCACACGCCGCGGACTTAGTAGCTACAGCTTCGCGTGCGTGCATCTCACACGCCGCGGACTTAGTAGCTGCAGCTTGGCGTGCGTGCGCCCCACACTCCGCGAACTTAGTAGCTGCAGCTTGGCGTGCGGGCACCCCACACGCCGCGGACTTAGTAGCTGCAGCTTCGAGTGCACGCACCCCACACGCCGCGGACTTAGTGGCTGCAGCTTCGCATGCGTGCACCCCACATGCCGCGGACTTAGTAGCTACAGCTTCGCGGGCGTGTACCCCACATGCCGCGAATTTAGTAGCTGCAGCTTCGCGTGCGTGCACCCCACATGCCGCGGATTAGTAGCTGCAGGTTCGCATGCGTGCACCCCACACGCCGCGAACTTAGTAGCTACAGCTTCGCTTGCGTGCACCTTACACGCCGCGGACTTAGTAACTGCAGCTTGGCGTGCGCGCACCCCACATGCCGCGAACTTTGTAGCTGCAGCTTAGCATGCGTGTACCCCACATGCCGCGGACTTAGTAACTGCAGCTTCGCGTGCGTGCACCCCAAACGCCGCGGACTTAGTAGCTGCAGGTTCGCATGCGTGCACCCCACACGCCGCGGACTTAGTAGCTACAGCTTCGCGTGCGTGCACCTCACACGCCGCGGACTTAGTAGCTGCAGCTTGGCGTGCGTGTACCCCACACTCCGCGAACTTAGTAGCTGCAGCTTCCCTTGCGTGCACCCCACACGCCGTGAACTTAGTAGCTGCAGCTTGGCGTGCGTGCACCCCACATGCCGCAAACTTAGTAGCCGCAGCTTCGCGTGCGTGCACCTCACACGCCGCGGACTTAGTTGCTGCAGCTTCGCGTGCGTGTACTCCACATGCCGCGATCTTAGTAGCTGCAGCTTCGCTTGCGTGCACCCCACACGCCGCGGACTTAGTAGCTACAGCTTCGCGTGCGTGCATCTCACACGCCGCGGACTTAGTAGCTGCAGCTTCGCGTGCGTGCACCCCACACTCCGCGAACTTAGTAGCTGCAGCTTGGCGTGCGGGCACCCCACACGCCGCGGACTTAGTAGCTGCAGCTTCGAGTGCACGCACCCCACACGCCGCGGACTTAGTGGCTGCAGCTTCGCATGCGTGCACCCCACATGCCGCGGACTTAGTAGCTACAGCTTCGCGGGCGTGTACCCCACATGCCGCGAATTTAGTAGCTGCAGCTTCGCGTGCGTGCACCCCACATGCCGCGGATTAGTAGCTGCAGGTTCGCATGCGTGCACCCCACACGCCGCGAACTTAGTAGCTACAGCTTCCTTGCGTGCACCCACACGCCGCACTTAGTAACTGCAGCTTGGCGTGCGCGCACCCCACATGCCGCGAACTTTGTAGCTGCAGCTTAGCATGCGTGTACCCCACATGCCGCGGACTTAGTAACTGCAGCTTCGCGTGCGTGCACCCCAAACGCCGCGGACTTAGTAGCTGCAGCTTCGCGTGCGTGCACCCCACACGCCGCGGACTTAGTAGCTACAGCTTCGCGTGCGTGCACCTCACACGCCGCGGACTTAGTAGCTGCAGCTTGGCGTGCGTGTACCCCACATGAAGCGAACTTAGTAGCTGCAGCTTCGCGTGCGTGTACCCCACATGCCGCGAACTTAGTAGCTGCAGCTTTCCTTGCGTGCACCCCACACGCCGCGAACTTAGTAGCTGCAGCTTCGCGTGCGTGCACCACACACGCCGCGAACTCAGTAGCTGCAGCTTTGCGTGCGTGCGCCCCACACGCCGCGGACTTAGTAGCCGCAGCTTCGCGTGCGTGCACTTCACACGCCGCGGACTTAGTAGCTGCAGCTTCCCGTGCTTGCAGCCCACATGCCGCGGACTAAGTAGCCGCAGCTTCGCGTGCGTGCACCCCACACGCCGCGAACTTAGTAGCCGCAGCTTCGCGTGCGTGCACCTCACACGCCGCGAACTTAGTAGCTGAAGCTTCGCGTGCGTGTACCCCACACGCCTTGGACTTAGTAGCTACAGCTTCGCGTGCGTGCACCCCACACGCCGCGATCTAAATAGCTGCAGCTTCGCGTGCGTGCACCTCAAACGCCGCGGACTTAGTAGCTGCAGCTTCGCGTGCGTGCACCCCACACGCCGCGGACTTAGTAGCTGCAGCTTCGCGTGCGTGCACCCCACACGCCGCGAACTTAGTAGCTACAGCTTGGCGTGCGTGTACCTCACACGCCGCGGACTTAGTAACTGCAGCTTCGCGTGCGTGCACCCCACATGCCGCGAACTTAGTAGCTGCAGCTTCGCATGCGTGCACCCCACACGCCGCGAACTTAGTGGCTACAGCCGCGTGCGTGCACCTCACACGCCGCGGACTTAGTAGCTGCAGCTTGGCGTGCGTGTACCCCACATGCCGCGAACTTAGTAGCTGCAGCTTCCCTTGCTTGCACCCCACACGCCGTGAACTTAGTAGCTGCAGCTTCGCGTGCGTGCACCCCACACGCCGCGGACTTAGTAGCTGCAGCTTCGCGTGCGTGCACCTCACACGCCGCGGACTTAGTAGCTGCAGTTTCCCTTGCGTGCGTGCACCCCACACGCCGCGAACTTAGTAGCTGCAGCTTCGCGTGCGTGCACCCCACACGCCGCGAACTTAGTAGCTACAGCTTCGCGTGCGTGCACCTCACACACCGCGGACTTAGTAGCTGCAGCTTCCCTTGCGTGCATGCACCCCACACGCCGCGAACTTAGTAGCTGCAGCTTCGCGTGCACGCACCCCACATGCCGCGGACTTAGTAGCTGCAGCTTCGCATGCGTGCACCCCACACGCCGCGGACTTAGTAGCTACAGCTTCGCGTGCGTGCACCTCACACGCCGCGGACTTAGTAGCTGCAGTTTCCCTTGCGTGCGTGCACCCCACACGCCGCGAACTTAGTAGCTGCAGTACTAGCTACAGCCGCGTGCGTGCACCTCACACGCCGCGGACTTAGTAGCTGCAGTTTCCCTTGCGTGCGTGCACCCCACACGCCGCGAACTTAGTAGCTGCAGCTTCGCGTGCGTGCACCCCACACGCCGCGGACTTAGTAGCTGCAGCTTCACGCGCGTGCACCTCACACGCCGCGGACTTAGTAGCTGCAGCTTCGCGTGCATGCACCTTACACGCCGCAACTTCATCCTTAGACTGAAACACCGGACTACTCTGACAGGACGTGAAATAAGCCTGCTCCTTCATGTTTTTTATCACACCTTTCCCTTGCAAGCCGCACTTTCTTAGCACAAGTTATGACGAAGTATGTGCAAGGCTTGTCTCATCGTGCAGGTAGCATGTACAGAAGTGTCTTCGGAAAAGCAGTATTTCCTCTTGGACATATTCAACACAGTGTTATGCTCTCCCACAGTGAGGATCGGTGAACCGAGCGTTGCGATGGGATGTACGACCAATCAGGTGACTTGACGACAATTTCTGGGATCTCTTCTCAGAAATGGTCATCTTTGCTTATCCTAGCTTGAAATCCTAATGCGCATGCACCAACATAAGAACCCTGAACCTGCTCCAAGTGAGTCGTGTATTTAAGCTACAATCAATCTCGTGGTTGGTTTTGAGAATCTGTACCAAAAAGACAGGAGGGCTTTGTGGGGCCCTTCGGCATCTGGTGGGGACCCTCCGGCAGGCGCTTGTGGTGATTCCGAATGGACTTCAAGCAAGCGTCTTGACACAAACTGAAAATCTATATGACATCTTCCAAATCACACAGCAGGTACTGCCCGGCCAAAATAATTGCATGCAGTGTGAGGATTTTGTGCATGCTTTGAAGAACAAGTTTGGAAGTCGTTAAGCCCACAAGTATGATCAACCTGAGGAGAGTTGGGCCATGGGTATGGACATGTGCGATAGAAGACATCGTCGTCACTTTGGTTGCATGTCATGGTGCTTGGGACAGCAGTCTGAAAATGGTTTTGCCGGGGCAATTTTAAAGGGTGGTTGTCTCGTTGGCTTGCAAGCAATAGGGCAGGAGTCTTACACTTACGTTCATGCTATACCTGGATTTGGGTTTTTAGACTTGGGCGCTTTTTTTTTTTCACTGCTCTGTGGTTGGCTCAAACTCCTGGCGATTCATTCACGATTATTTACCTTGGGGTCTTCAGTTTGCGCTTGTTGCGCTATTCATTTCGTGGGGGTCGAACTTGGACAGAAGACATGCCCAGTTGAGCCCAAAGCCCAAAGTTTGTGCTTCTCCGACCCGCAGTTTTTTGCGGCTCTTGGATCGTAATCGGCCGACGGTCAGTAGGCGCCGCCGGTAAAAAACATCTCTTATCGTGAACGACGACGTGGCACATAATGAACATGACAGTTTCACGGTCTCCATGTTGGCAGAAATAATCCTTTTAACGTGTACCGTACTGTTCGATCAATGATCAGAATGAAGATTTTGGAATCGCTCGGATACAGAAAATCAGAATTATATATCCCGATAAATGTTGAAGAATGATGACGCGTCGCTGGTATTGAGGCATCCGTTGGGCTTTATCAAGAGTCCAAATTTCGGTATAACATGAACGTTACACGTTGTTAGCCTCCAGTCAGCCTCCAGTAGTTGCGTTGCCATATGCCCCTTGCCTTTCTCCTTGTCGAGAACCGCTGAGATGGTGTCACCCGCGACACTCCTGAGCACGGAGCGTGGCCTGCCAAAGGTAACAAATGCGAACACCACGTAGGTGCAGGCTCCGAGCATCTCGGTCTCAACTCTGCCCACTGGAATCAGCTCCAGCCCGTGTGCGTGCACCACTAAGACATGCCTTGCTCGCAGCCACGTCATCACTTTCGGCTCCTCCCCCGCCTCATCAGCTGCCTGCACCTGCAGGGAGGACAACCCTTCACCACACGGGAGAGTCTTCGGCCCTTTGCAGGCCCAGGGTGCCCCATGTCCTCGCGGTAGGTGTTGATAGCGGAGAGGTAAGGCTGCATGTTGGCTGCCTCGATGCTCCCCCTTGGAAATCAGGTGGGCAATGTAGAGGCAGACCGTGGCCTCCGTAGCCGGCAGCCACGACCTACCCTCGGCCACACGGCATTGCATGAAGGCTTGTGCCTTCGGCGGGTACTTGCCCACCATCGCGTCACCCGATGTTGCTTGCTGCAACTACACTGCCAGCTCTGTGCGAGAGCTGTCCCTCAGCTCCCCTCTGCAGCACTCCCGAAGCACTTCATCTCGGCCACTCAACTGATCCGCTACTGTTGGGCCTATCAGCTCATACTTCTCCGTGTCCATGTCCAGGTGCTCATAGTCACCGTCATCTTTGGAGAGGTAGGTAAAACCATGTGCACCGGTCTTTCCCACGGTACCTTGATACCAAGCGTCATCAATGGACCAGTCCTACTGCCTGGAGCCAGCTTCGGCTATCGGGTACTCATTATCGCTTGCTCCACACCCTGCATGTAGCGGCTCACCGGGAGGCGGAGATGCGGAACATGACGCCGTCCCAGCTTGAGGCTCCGAGCAGCTCGGACTCTCCCAACCTGCTGAACTGAACAGATCCCCCGCACCTGGGCAGAATGACCACTTCCTCAGCCAATGCCTCCAGCTGTTGGAACCACGCCTGCCCAAGCTAGTAGGCTCACCTTCGCTTCACCTTTGCTGCCCACCCCCGCTTGGTGGAGATCACGAAGTGTATCACCCTAAAATTCAATCTTGACGGAGACTTCGTCAGACACATTGATAGGCAGCGCCCGGGAAATCTCAATCGGCGGCCATCGCCGTTGTCGTGACGCCTCACTGAGAAGCTGCGCTGGCCTTCTGGTGGATCTTTTGCAGTATGGCCGGTGTCACAGTGAACTGTCCCGCTTTGAGGTCCACCTCCAATCCGAGGTGCTCCACGAGCCATGTCGGCTCCCATTGCCCCTTCTTCTCGTTGCGGCCAAGGCCTAGTCTCGCCAAGACTCGGCTCGCCAGGTCTCGCGCCCAGAGCGCCTCGATCCAATTGCTCACCAACACCAGAAAGTCGCCCATGTATGGGAGATGCTCCTCTCGCCCGCTTTCTCCAACTCGTTTGCAAACAGCTCGACGCCGTCACTCTCTAGTTTGTGCACCTCTCGCTGGTCCACCGCGGACCTTGGAGAGCGTAGGCACTCCACAAGCACCTTCATCACCTTGGCGAAGATGTTAGGGGAGTCGTTCCACCCACAGGGAAGGGCGCCGCAGTAGAATAACTCCCCCTGCACGTCAAATTGCATGTATTCTAGGAAGGCGGGGTCGATCCCCACTACGTGGTGACGTAGTACCCAACTTGGAGGTTGAAGTTGATGCACCGGTCGTTCGGCTTGGCAAGCCTCTGCGGCTTCTTGAGCATTTCTATCTTGCAACGCCACTTCACACAATAGGAATTCAACCAGCGAAAGTCCGTCACTAGACGCCACTTGTTCGTCCCTGGCTTTGGCACCAGAAACCCCCTCGAGACATGGCGTCATTATCTCACTCACACGCTCGCACGCGTGCGCCTGTTTCGACGCTCCATCTCTATGGCCATCCACTCCAGATGCGGAGTGGTAGCGTCTGTCAACGATACCCCAAGGTCGAAAGGCATAGGCGCCTTGTCGACCCAATGCATCTTGGCGCCCTTGTTGATCCACTGCATCACCTCGCCGCTCGCGCTTGCTGCGCGCCATATCCCCCTTCCGCTCCGCACCTTTCGAAGTGGGATCTTTTCGTTGGATGCCCCGAGGGGCGGAGAGCGCCCAAAACTTTCCAAATTTGAAGTTAGGTGTGGGCGCCATGCCCAGACCTTGACCCTCTTCCGCCCTTACCGTTCACACTCCCGCTGTTGCCTTTGCCCGCACTGCTGCCCGTGTCTTTTCCTCCTGGTCACAAAAAGTCGAAACTTTAGCGTTGGCCTTGGCGTGCGTGGTTATCACGGTCTTCGCGTTTTGGGCGTCGAACTCCATCAACCACTAGTCAAGACTGAGTCGGTCACGAGCCCGTCAGTCAAGCGCACACCTTCTCCTCGATATATTCGAGCTTCGCTCGCGACGCCTCCGTGCCACCGTGCACCGTAGCGTCCGATTCCATGCTTACCCTGAGCTGGATCGTGTCGCTTCGGTCGCTATGTAGGTCCTCTCGCCAAAGTTACCTCCATGGTGGGCGGCTCCTTTCTCATCTTCGACCTAGTCCATCGTGCTCTCGGAGTACGCGATCACCAGATGCTCGTAACCCATCGAAGAGTTTATACGTTTGGAGAGGACGTCATAGGTCTTATCGTCGTAGAGATCAAACATCTGGCGCAGTGCCTCCAACTCAGCGTCCTCAGGCTCCAATTTAACCATAACTACTATCATAACCAATGTCATCTCATTAGTAGTTAGTGACAACACTTCGTGTGACAAGGTGGAAGTAGTATAGCGACTTTCATAAGTACTATCATAGCTAATATCATCTCATTAGATAGTGACAATAATGCTTCGGACAAGGTGGAGGTCATACGTGTTCGAAGGGTAGCTACGTCTTTCGCATGCGTATTGCAAGGTGGAGATGTCAAGAGTTTAAAGGGACGGCTCTGCTATTGGGTCGTTTGTGACAAGGTGGAGGTAGTAAGTGTTTCAAGGGGTGGCAGTCTCCTTGGGTTGCATGTGACATGGTGGAGATGTCAGGCGTTTGAAGGGTTGGCTATGTTACTGGGTTGCTTGCGACAGGGTGGAGGTGTTGTGCTTTGTGTTGGGCAAAATTCCCAATTCTCAAAAGAGGTGAGTTAATGAATGCAAGTTTTGTCGTTTGCCTTTTCATATATATACAACCGTGTACGTATATTTATATTTGCTTTCTGTTTGTTTATGTATGATACACTTTGAGCTAGGGCCATACAATAAGCAATTTGAAGAGTTGTTCACGCTGAGTGGGCAGGTCTTGACAAATAAAGTAATTGACCACTTGTTAGACACCATCACCACGATAGAGCTTTTACAATCCAAGAGCAAATTCCCTGAAAACCGGAAGACAATCTTGCAGCATGTAGAAGAAGTACATGGGATCTCGAAATTTGATGAGGTATGTCACATCACACAGATATACTATCTTTGGGGCATTGAAGATGGTAAGGGAATTTATGGGACTTGACACCGTGGGATTGGGGTACAGGTGGTACAAAGAGCCCTGCTAGAAAGTTTCAGAAGTTTGCTTCTAGAGAATATGGGTGGTAATATCCCACCGCATGTGGCCAAGCACTTTCAAGTTTTGGATGCACGTGAAGATGAATAGCCAATGGGCATGGGTGATTATCACAGATCTTTAATACATATCGATTGAGCAAACCACCCAATTTAGTTCTTCCTAGACTTGCGGTATGCTGCTCATGTCTCTATGTTTAGAATTCTCGGACAACACACTGTAAAGAGGTGCAAGCTGATCTCTTAAGTGACATTACGGCCATTGTCTATTTGAAGCATGCCGAAGGTTTAGAATAGTGTAGGTTTCCTGGATATAGTTCATAAGCTAAGTAGAGTGTGCACATCTTAATCTATTCAGACTTTCGGAGGCGCAAAAAAATGGCCACCATGAGATACGTGTGTGAATGTAGAACCCGTTGCACCACATACCATGATTGCGCATAATTGCGCGAACAATCGAATCGATTTCACATCAAAACCGCCCTAATCATAATTAATCATATTGAATATCACGTATAGTCTAGTAATATTCTATTGCGCCATCAGGCTATCTAAACTTTACAACGTGTTTTCAAAACCGGGTGTGAGTGCCTTGCTAGCACCCTTCCTGCACCGTGGATCCTAGGCCGATCGGTATATAATCGGCTATGTGGCTCGTTTAATCACCTTTTTCATCCTCGGCCCCATTGTACGCTCATCAATCATGGGTCGAAGCAAAAAGAAAGCCACTAGTGTTGCCTCTGCCGATGCCAATAAACGCTTGGCGCCTCTCGGTCAGGGACCTACTATCAAGCGTACCCGACAACACAGCCTTTGGTCATCAAGACCACTCTGACAATATCTACGAGGTCGATCACATTCAGGCTGAGAAGAAAGTGAAAATCGACGGTCAGGTGGTCGAAGAGTGGGTCATCCGCTGGAAGGGATATGACGCCCATGGCACCTGGGAACCGATTCAAAATCTGGCCGGTCTCGAGGATGATATCGCCAAGTTTCGTCGTGAAAGAGATGATAAAGCGACTCTTCGCTTTGGTAAACGCAGACGCACGACTCCTGCAAACCCGGCACGGCATCTTTCTGTACCTGCCATTGCTGGTGCTTCCGCGAATTCTGCACCGGTTGCTGTATAGGCGCTTCTTCTTCTGCCGATGCACCAGATGCCGAGTTTGTTGAAGATGAGGTACTGCGTCCCGCCATGCGAGGTCGCCGAACGGCCAAGGTAAGCGACGATTATCTCGCATGTCGCTGTGTGTTTGCATTAGAAATATGTGCACGTTCAAACTTTGTTTTCGTTGCTTGTTGACGAGTCGTAGATAGCCGCAGTCATTTATTGACGTTGCATTATTTTGCTTCCCACCTTGTGTTACATTTACGGTTTTCTTCGTTGTCAACGTTTTGAGAACCTCGTTTCGTATGCACGCAGGTGTGGTCTCTCTTCAACGAGATCATATGTCCGGTTTTGGACAAGCCCCTCGGCCTACGCTGCGCTATCGAAAACTGCGGTGCTACTTTGGCATCAACGACCAACACCGTCAACGCTCGCCAACATCTGGCTCACGTGCACAAGGAGCACCTCGCCGAGCTTGAAGCAGATGAACCTGATGGACGTGGGGATGGTCCGGATCCTGATTCGTCCAGACCGGTGCAAAGAAGCCTTGGAACTAGATATGGTCCGGGTGGCCCAATGGCAAGCGTGATCACCTCTCTGCGATGATCGTTCGTTATTGGCTTTGTAAGAGGGCACGGCCTCTTAGCCTGCCGGTTCGTGACACCGAGTTGAACGACTGCTTCGAGTTCGCCACCGAAGGCGGTTGTTCCCTTCCTTCGAGGAATACCGCGATGCGTATTTTTATGTTCCCTTTCTGGAAAGGCCCTTTTAGCTACCCGCGCTGAAGTGGACAAATTGTTGGAACGAGGCGTTTCACCGTCCACGGGGAAGTGCCCCCTGAGTAGAATTACGTGTGTCAAATGGTGAATTGTGTCAAACTCTGGCAGATCGTTACACTACCTTTTAAAAATATCATGTCCGATCCACTGTTAGGTTTTAATGAAAAATCGGCGGTACAGTGTGCTTTGGTTGCAGCCGTTGACATCTGGTCCGAGAACGGCATCGTTTTGTTGCGCGTGTTGCTGTACTATTGACCTGATAAGGGAACCTCCGTATCCGAGTTTCTTATGAGAGCAACCTTCTTTGGATAAGTGGCACACACTGCCGTGGAGATTGAGGCTGCCACGAAGCAGGCATTGGCCTCTCTGGGCATCGGGCAATATGACCCCACCTGCCCGCCGTTGTGCATACTGGAGCTGATGAAGGTCTCGATGAGACTGTGATGGTGGATACCGTCGGTGATTTTGTCCACAAGGCATCCAACGGTCCATCGAACGTCCAGAAGGGATTGGAGTGCTTCGAGTTGTCCCCTTGTCCAGCTCATAAAGGGCAACGGTATGTCGTTCTGAAGTATTTGGCGGTGCCAAGGATAGCGGCTACTCAAAAAAAGACCAAGGGAATCGCCGCACTTTTTCGACGTTCTACTTTGGGCCTCTCGTGCCTGAAAGTCTGCCAGAAGAAGTATGACGTCCCCGAAACTCAGCCGCCTCGGTCAGTTGACGTTCGCTGGAATAGCACCGTTCTTCAAGCAGCAACGAGCATTGCATATGTTCGACGTCGAACATCTCCAGCTCAACATGAGCACCGATGACCAAGCAAGGGAGTATACCTACAAGGACTTCCAACTCGACCTCGCCGATTGGCGGCTCATTGAGCAATCGGTGCGTTTCCATTGCTTGTTATTATGTTAGTTTTGCGCGGTATCTTGTCTTCTAATCACAATTCCCGTGATTGATGCTTTCAAATATGCCTGTGTATAATATTTGGAGCCCAGAAATATTCGTCAACATGCTTGTGTATAGTGCTGTCAAATATGCTTGTGTATATTTGAAGCCTTAAAATTATCAAATATGCCTGTGTATTATATTTATGGACTTTGGATAGTAGCTTATACCTGGTTGCTTCGTGGTTGCAGATTCCGATCCTTCGCCCAGTGTTTCACTACACGCGTATCATCCAAGTGACCTCATATGATTTGTGGCCATGTCCCTGGTGATTCCTTTGACGGCGTGGCTGATCGAGCATGAGCTGAAGCCCTCTGTGGACATCGTCACCGATGTCGGACCGGTCAAGCACTCTGAGCTATTGCCGGACATTCAGAAAGCTCGCGTAGCTTTGTATGAGGATTTCAACGGGCGTTGGGTGCTGGAATTGGACGAGTCGATCGTTGAGGACTATTGTGCCTTGGTGTCTCAACACATTTGGACCCGCGTTGGAAGAAGTGGGACTTTGCGAGCTGCGGGATCTTCAGCGAACGGCACCATGACCTGTGACAAGGCTCTGAAGTATCTACGCGGCTTGGAAAGCAGACTGGAAACCCAAGACAAGTGCACCTGCGGTAACGGCATCTGCCTCTGCCTCTGCTGATCGGGTCCGTGGTGCCAAAGAGCATTTTGGGGAGGCAGCTTTCATGAGGAAGCAACAAGCCTCGTGTCTGAAGTTGAGCAAGATCAGCTTGACTTGTACCTGAATTCAGAGTGTAAAACTACAGTACGGACTACGGAAAATAAGGTTCACGCAGGTCGAAAATTTTCCGTAGCACCTAAATTGCGGTGAAGTTCAGGGCGTAGTTCAGGGAATTTTGTTAAGTATGGGAAATGCACATGTGGTGCCCCATTTGCCCCTTGTTTGCTTATTGCGGTGCAAAATTTCCGAACGAGGCAATCTTCGTGAGGCAAATAATGCATCGATGTCCTGAAAGGGAAGGGAAGTACCACAATTATTGGAAATTAGGCTCAAAATGATAACTTAAAGATAATGAAGACAATGAAATAAAAATGAACTAAATAGTAAATCGACACTATTCATTGTCAGAAAATTCTTTGTCACTATCAATTTCATTGTCCCACAGGATTGCGGGCTCGGCATAAGACGCGGCTCTAACCTTATCGAGCAAGTGCAAATTGTGGCGAATGTAGCTATATTTTGCGCTCATGAGTGGAGTGCGCCATACGGTTAGACTTCAAAGGCTTCAACCAGCCCGCCTCACTGTTTATGCCTTCGCACGAGGAGCTAGTTGTGACCATACGTAATTGACACGCAATTAAATGGCCAAGTAAAATAGTTGCAGCCGCACCTGAAACTCCCTTTCGGTTAATAGAACGGACAAACGACAAGGTGGAAGGTCACTTGCAAAGTGTGTACACGCCCGCGGATTTCAATCCAACGAAGATCGCCGACCGGCCGACAATCAAATTTGGCTCACCGCAGTTCAGGGTTACGGTGGTTCCCAGACCGTAGCCCCTGAACTACGGCGTAGACTACTGTACGCCGTAGTTCTACACTCTGCCTGAATTTTGCCCCAAGAACTGAAAAGTGAAAGTTTTGACTTGATGTCCTGGTGGAATGCAAGCTGTGGAATGCAAGCACTGCAGGTGTAGAGAGAGCCGCCACGGCTTGCGCGGGCGCATCGCGTATGCACAGTGAAAAAGTCTTAATTAAGGAAGGTACCATAGAGCACTGGCTCATGGTTGCAATGAACTAGGTATGATAGATAGAATTTCATAAACCATACAGTAGACACCTTATTCGGCGATAGAACTGGATAAATAAAACATTGGGTGGTAGTAATAGTTGTGTAGCTCTGTGGTAATAGCAGTCCGATATATTAGTATTAGTATTAGTATTAGTATTGGTATTGGTGACTTTGCGGAGACTATGTTCAATGTTTTCCGGTTCTCGATACTGATACTCGATACTGCTCAACTGCAATCCGCTAGAGAGGCCAGCGCTCGAGCGAATCCGAATCGGACATTTTCACATTGGGATTCTTGTTCCAGTGCGGATGTTTTTCTGCTTCGCGCTCACAATTCGACTTTCATTTCGGTTTCAGACGATAAAAATCAGGGCTCCTACAGTAATCGGTTTCAAACTTGCATATCGATCGATTTCGATATTCAACATTTTCAATCGATAATCGATGATATCGATTCATATCGATTATTGAATTTTATATACAATTCTCCGTATACAATACATAAGACCGCCAATACTAAACTGAATCGATACCGATTTATCGATGAAATGTGCACAAAAATGATATCGATCGATACCGATTTCCCGTTTCCCCCCGATATATCGATATATCGGAATATCGGTTAAACCGATTAGGAGCCTTGATAAAAATGGTGGCTGCGTACGTCTAATCTCTCCGCGAGAATTTCTAGTGCATTCGTGCGCTACATATTGTTGTTACTTGTTTCACAAGGATCAATATGCATTTTTCAAAACTTGTTTTGGCCAAGCGAGTCAAAAGCCGCCTAAAAAATTAGAAAATTGGCCATTTCCGGCCCATCCCTTGCCAAAGCTCAACATCGGATGCATTTTCCGGTATCGAGAGTGCACGATATTAGTAATTCCAGTATCGATCGATATCAATATTACAACAACCGAGATTGATTGATACTGATATTCACTAACCCTTCATCGATCAATACCAATCATGCATTTTTTCCCCATATCCCAAATCGAGCAATAACGATACTTACAGCTAGACGTACAATATTCGATAACAGGTTGATTATGACACAACATCACTTGTGAATATCGATACCATCGATGCAGCCGATACTTTAAGCAAGACAAGGGGGCTTTTCCCCCTTCACATACAGGTTACGTAATTTTTGAGGAGGTTTGTCCAGGCTATGCTATTCTACTACTCTACTCATAGCTAGGAGGAGGAGGTCAAGGGCAAGGCTCTACTACTCTTTTCACAACATACTGCAGTTCTCACGGGTACACAAACGTTCCACATAGTGTTGATAGAGGCCATCATGAAGTGCTCCAAAGTGCCCTCGGTGACAGTCTTGCGCAGGTCGCCATGCAGGATACCACACCCACTGAAAATACGCCCAACCCCACCCGTGGTTGCAGGATGTCCCCAGAACTGACGGGTCATGAACCACAGCTTGGGAAAGGCTGATTTGTGTTTTTGCCACCAATTATTGGGATCGACAGACGGTGCAGCATCCGGTAGGGCCAAGTACTTTGTAAACTTTGAAATTTGAAATCTGGGCTCTGGCGGATTATCGTGGGCCCAGGGCGGGATGGTGAATTTCGCCAATGCCGATTATCGATACCCTTGCTTGATTAATCGATACAGCCAAATTTCACTGTGGAATCGAGCAATTACGATTTTCGGCCCGGCACAATCGAGCAATGTCGATATTTCATGAAGCCATCGCGATCAATACCGATATCAGACGCTATTGCATCGATCAATACTAATGGTGCAAAATAATTACAAATCTGGAATCGATCGATACCAATGTTCACGATTAATCGATTGTATCGGTTATCGGAACTATCGATGTTGAGCCTGGTCCCTTGCTCGTGGTCGATGTTGTTTCGACGCGGGATAACTTACAATACTCACTCGTATTTAAGAATATAATTTAAGAATTTAATTTAAGAAACTCGGGCCGGAAGAATTGCTAAAATCCTTTAGAATATTAGCCCCACCTCAAATTGTCAAGCCATATTCTTAAACATTGATAACACACTATTCGATGAAAATGATATTCTCATGTGAAAATGATATTGCCTTATTTACCTCATGATAGGCTTAAAAAGCCGCATTTTAACAGTCAAGAACATGCAAGTGCAGGTTGTGCATTAGATTTAATGGTTTTTATGGTACAAAATTGAGGTCAAATGCACTTTTTCGAAATCTAGGAGGAGTGAAAACACACAGAACTTTTGACTCAGAATCTATATACACGTTATACACATATTATTTACATGTTTTTTTTCGTCTTGCTTTACGCGTCCACTTCAGGTGCTACCGCTACCGCTACGCAATTATCAAAAGCTTCGTCTTCATCGGAATCATCCGATTCATTCAAGTCACCTAGGTCCTTGCGCGTGCGTTTGGATTGTTGTGCAAGCAAAGCGACGACTATCTGCGCGTATTGCTCGTTCGGTATACTCCGTTCGGGGTCATTCGCATCCACATTCCATGCCAGCACTATTTCATTCTTATCGAAAGTCTCGGTAGACGGTCGGTGCCCCGGTGGCGCTGCGAAAGCTCCTGGGTGACTCGCAAGCTGCTTGCCGAGGTGCTTCTTCTTGGTGTCGGTGTGCTTTTTGGGTTGGAAATAGCGATATAGCAGCTGTTGAGTTGACGGATAGCGCGCCTCCACCTTCACCAAGTACAACGGATCCGACCATTCGCTTCGCTTCAGTTGTACGCGGAACGCGAACTTGTCGTTTTCAGATTCCACCGCGAGAGCCACTGCAAAGCTGCCGACTGTCATCTGGCCGTAGGTGACCTCCCACTGGGCGTTGTCCACGTACTGCTCTGCTCGCTTTTGGGCTCGACCTTGGTGTTTCCGTTTACCGTTGTACACTTCTATCGGCGCTCGATCAATTCGGCGTTGGATGCGCACCGGTATAGCGGGGACGGCGGCAGCCTCGGCAGCTTCTATCGCCAACGCGGGCGCCTCTATCAGTCGAACCAAGGTGGTATTGCGCTCGATGGCGATTTTCTCGGGATGCTGGAAGGGTATCGCGGGCGCTTGACATTCTCCACCAGCAGTTAGGTGGCGCTGTTTCTCGATGACATCCTCGCGCCAAAACTTTTCGTGCACCTCCGTGAGCTTTGTGCCCAAAATGTCCTTCAACGCCTGTAAGGTATGCTCAAGCTTTTCGATGCCTTCTTCGGTAAAAGGAATCGGCTTGATGTATCCAGGCCCCGTGACAGGGGGTGTAGAAACAAGCTTTGGCAATGGAGTCTCGGGTAACCATTTGGGTGAAATGGAATACTGTTTGTACTGCATGCCCACTTCGCCGTGCTCGTTCTTCTTGAACTTGAAAGCCTGCTGTGCCAAAATATTGTGGCAATCGAAGACGTGACCATCAAACCAAGAGCTGAAGTCGAAGATCTTCTCGGTGTGCTCGCACGTTACACCATCCGTAAAGCATTCTTGTGCGACCTCTATCATCTCGTCGAGCGTCCAAGCTTGCTTGCGTCGTAGACGCACGGAGAAGCGTGAAAACATCTGGTCAATGTTCTCGTGCGTATGTCCCACCAACAGAAAGTTGAGTTTCACCTTGCGAAAGACGTCCGTGTGCACCAGCCAAGCTGCGTATGCCAACATCAACTTGCTCTTGTTGGTGCTCACATTGTCAAGCTGTACATACAATACTTCCGGCATCGGGTATGAATTTTCCCCGTCCCCGTTGCGTCGATGCTCTTGAATGCGGAGGATATCCCGGTGCAAAACGTTGACAAGGAAGTTCGCATCGTCCTTGAAGTTGGCGTAGTTGAAATCCATGAAGCGGCCCACGTTCTCGATCATGCTCCCCATGTTGTGCACGTCAAGGAAGTCCTTAGAGTCCAGATGTTTAGGGATACGTCGAAAGTGTGGCAGTCGGGTGGTCCACTGCGTCATGCCATCGATGATCACCGAGGCATACTTATGCCAAGTTTTGTTCATGGTAATGCTCTTGGTCATATTCGCTTTACGACCATGTTTGTAGAACTTCTGGCGCTCCGCTCGTGCGATTGCATGATGTTTGTTGAGAGGCCCGTTGTATTGCGCTGTGCAAGATACACAAATTTGGGTCAGTGAACAAATTACATAAGCATATAAACACATCACAAAGCTATTCATGAATATTCACCTTTTTGAGATTTGGTTAAGCCTTCCTTCAATAACTTGAAGGACGCGCAAACATCGCACTGAGAAAATCGGTTCGTCGATGGAATCTTGAGCCACTTCCTGCAATCTTCGTCAAATATTTTGTAGAAGTAACTGAGAGAGCATTTTTCCTCTCCTCATTCTCTTGCAAGCCCTCGTTGTACTCGTCCCACAGCTCTTCGATGGTCAATCCATCCGAAAGATGAATCGGTTCTTTGTCAGGTTGGTGTTGTCCGTATTCGTCGGCGTATTTCTTGAGCCAGGCGACGACCGACTCGCGTTTCAGAGAAATCTTGCGGTTGTCCTCCTCGTACGTCAATCCATGAACAAACGTACGTGTGTCGGCCCTCGAGCACGCGTGTCCGACAGTCGTGAAGATACCCGTAGCTGATGCCGTAAGCCATATAGTAGAACTTAAAGCACACCTGTTACAAAAAAAAACCGTCACTCAAAAAATTAATAACACATTATCTAGAAAATGCATAAGGGTTTTGGTAGGTCATGCCAATTTAAGACGCTTGGGAGACACCCCCAACACTGCACGTCTGCAGGCGGGACGGCCGTCGCATGCTCGTCAGCACTCTCCAAACCACGCCTTCATTAGCTAATGAACGGTTCCCGTAGCCAAAGTGTCTAATTGTGAGTCGCGCTTTGGCCAGAGCCGTTATTAGCTAATGAACGGTTCCCGTAGTAAGTGTCTAAATGTAGTCTACATTTAATGGAGGTCATTAGCTAATGAACGGTTCCCGTAGCCAAAGTGTCTAATTGTGAGTCGCGCTTTGGCCAGAGGCCGTTCATTAGCTAATGAACGGTTCCCGCAGCCAAAGTGTCTAATTGTGAGTCGCGCTTTGGCCAGAGGCCGTTCATTAGCTAATGAACGGTTCCCGTAGCCAAAGTGTCTAATTGTGAGTCGCGCTTTGGCCAGAGGCCGTTCATTAGCTAATGAACGGTTCCCGCAGCCAAAGTGTCTATTGTGAGTCGCGTGTGAGTCGCGCTTTGGCCAGAGGCCGTTCATTAGCTAATGAACGGTTCCCGCAGCCAAAGTGTCTAATTGTGAGTCGCGCTTTGGCCAGAGGCCGTTCATTAGCTAATGAACGAGTTCAAAAAAAAACATACCTGCTTCTTGCCCAAAAAGTATTTGAAGTCGAACTTGTCCTCAGATCGAAAGCTGTTTTTTAGCAAGTCTTTGATGAAGTATTCCTTTCTATCTTTTTGCGACATACTGAAAATATTTTCGCGAAAAGACTGAATATCTGCGGATGAGAAAGATAGACAGCAGTGCGACTTGCAATTGCACTTAATTGTTTCTGCCATTGATATACTGTCAGCCTGCAAACGTCGCTGCTTAATACTAATTACGCCCGTATATTGTTTCTTGCGTATGTCGGATTCGTACGGTTTGCGCACGACAATCTGCTTGTTTACTTCACCATTTAAACAAACAAGAGGGTCTTCATTCCTCAAGTCCAAACTTGTCTCTGAAAATTCTGTATCAAGTCTGCTTTTTATCTCTTGTAAGTCAATTTCGCGCAAAGCGCGTGACCCGGAAACGCGTGAAGAATTAGAGCTAACTTCCGATCTACACGTCAAAGGCGCGTTCCAAAGAACCAATTGCGTATTCGCGCTTGGGGCTGTGCTTGGAATTGGCTCATGATTGAAAAAGTCAGCCCCTATTTCCATGGAATCTTCAATAACTATTCCCGGGCACGGTTTGCAGATAATCTCGCAACCTTCATCGAAAGGAATAGAAAACATATTTTCGTCCAAATTAGCCGTCATTAGCTTATGAAGCCGTTTTTTACGTTCTAAAAATGATATAGACTTGCGAGTCAACCAAGAATTTCTATCTTACTGAATCGATCGATCCTCGATTTCAGCGCAAATGACACCAGGATATCTTAAAATCATATCCTTGATCTGAACAGACCGAATCAAAAAGCGACAGCGCATGTCATTTTTGATTAAAATTGACATCGATATTCGACATGTCATTTTTAGCCGCCAGAAATGACTTTTATTATTGTGCTAAAGTTACATCACTTTTTCAAAGTTCTTTCACACACACCCCTTTCACAGTTGACAGCCAATTTCTCTCATTTCGCAATGGCGACACTCGAAACATTTCAAGCACTGAGGGCTCAACATATTTTCCAGCTCTATCTTGGTAACAAGTGGAGCATTGTTAGAACCCTTGAAGCCGACGATCCTTCGGACAGTCTGCAATTACTGATTCACTCTGAGGACCCTTCCGAGCAAAATGAAGAAATAATTTTTAGTTTTCCTAAATTTACCTCTTCGACTGTAACCGGGGGTAGCCTCGTTCCTGAGAAACGCGTAGCGTACAGTATCATTGAGAACGAGACTCCAATTCTGTATTTCGTCGCGTACAAAAACAGAAAGCTTACTGTGATCGAATTAGACAGCGCAAACTTTGAGGAAGCCTTGAGCCTTCCAAAGCACACAAATCGGCTTTTGGCTTTTCAAAGTTTGAAAACTAGAGCAGCAGACGAAAATAAAAGCAAAGAATTCTATCTAGCGAGCTATGTAAACCAGGCGTGGAAAGCGTCGATTACAGCTCCTTTCTGGCAAAGCAGGAGACCAGCGGCAGTGATCGATGACCTCGGACTTGCTGGCGAGGTACCATTTGTAGAGGCTTCGGTACGTCCCTTTCATGCCCTGCGCCTGGACCGGGGCGGAAAGCGTTCATTAGCTAATGAACGCTTTCGGCCTCGAAACGCGCGCCCTGAGCCCTGACCGGGGCGGAAAGCGTTCATTAGCTAATGAACGCTTTCGGCCCCGAAACGCGCGCCCTGAGCCTGACCGGGGCGGAAAGCGTTCATTAGCTAATGAACGCTTTCGGCCTCGAACCGCGCGCCCTGAGCCCTGACCGGGGCGGAAAGCGTTCATTAGCTAATGAACGCTTTCGGCCCCGAAACGCGCGCCCTGAGCCTGACCGGGGCGGAAAGTGTTCATTAGCTAATGAACGCTTTCGGCCCCGAAACGCGCGCCCTGCGCCTGACCGGGGCGGAAAGCGTTCATTAGCTAATGAACGCCTTCCGCCTCGAACCGCGCGCCCTGAGCCCTGACCGGGGCGGAAGGCTTTCATTAGCTAATGAACAGTTTCGTCTTGTCCCAGGCTGCCAGGAGAACGGCAGTGGAGCTTGCTGCCCAACGCGCCCTTCAAGGACCTGGTGGCTCCAGAGCTTTTACTGGAGCGGGCGCCAATGTGGATATGTCTCAAGTGGCCACCCCATCTGAGGCAAGGAAGGCAGCCGAGGTGGCTGCACATGGGTGGCACGCTAAGCTAACAGTGGAGCATGCAGCAAAGATGGATTTTGAGGAGAAAGCAAAGCTGTGCAGGCAAATCGAGATGGAGCACCGGTGGCCGAACCCGATGTCGACCGACGAGGCGGCGGAGCAAGGGAGTGTGTTTCGTCTCCCCATTGGATGCCTGTACCACGCGACGGGGTACGAGGCCTGCCGGGATCAAGAGAGGGGCTGGGTGAACGAGATCAAGAACAGCAGGAAGGAGAACCCGTGGGCCCCTTTCAATGCGGGTCTTGTTGCGATCGACGATGTCAAAACCCGTGCCGAATTCTCCATAAAAAAAGCTCTCGCGGGAAAATACAGAGGCAAGGTTTTTGGGCACCAGCACTGTTATCAAGCCACCGACGAGTGTCACGAGGAAATCCCGTTGGAGATAGCTTTCCAGTTCTTCGAGAGCAAGATCTACATCGGTCTCACGCCTGACATGATTCGGTTCTTAGGCGAGATGCAGAACCAAATCGACCAGAAGACGAAAGGCAAAGACCACACTCAGTTCATGCAAGGGCTTCGTTCGACCCTTTTCGAAAAGAATGGGGTCGTGTACAAAGTTTACCGAGATGCGTTGATCTCCGAGTTCGTCGCCGGTGTCCCCGAGGACACCGAAGAGGGTACCTCTTATCAACCTGGGTATTACGAGGTCGGAGGGCTGGTGCAAAAAATGGCGGAGTTCGAATCAGAGCATGGATTTGCAGTCCCGGATATCGAGAAATATCCCAAGGGATTCCAGTACATCGAGGATGTGGAGACGTCTGAGCGCGAGGGAGACCTTGAGACCCTCCCTGAGGCAGACGTGACGGTGAAGACGCTGGAGGATGACATCAACGCTCACCTCGATCGGGTCACAAGTTGGTACCCCGTAATGTCTCACTTGAACCAGTCGATGGAGACGCATGTGAAGGAAGTAGCGATGTCCAAGCATTCTGTGTTCGGCGGCGTGCAAATCAACCACTACTTCATGCACTGGACAATTGCCAATTTCCGGCCGCAGACGTGGGACCTCTGCGTTAAGATCATGGAGGCTTACAGAAGGTTTGACCTGAAGGGCATGAAAAACCCTTTGGCTTCGAAGACCAAAAAGCGCAAGGCCTCATCTTCGCCCGCTAAGGGACCCGCCAAGAAAGCTGGCAAAAAAGGCACCTCCAACCGACAGGTAAATTACTTTTTACTTTTGCTTCAAACAGTGTTTACCCCCCCAAAGCATCCTTTTCTATATTTTAAGACATTCTAAAATGTTTTTTTTACTTGCAGATGGAAGACGAGGTGCAACGAGGAGGCGGGGACCACGGAGCGGGCTCGTCTAAAGGGGCAGGCATTTTGGTGGAAGAAGCTCAGTTTCTCCACAATGCCAAATCCATGGGTATGACGTTCTGGATTAACTTGGGCGGCTTGGCGGGGGAGGCGGAGTTCGACAAGGTAGACACGTATCTGCGCCTGATTATTCAGAAGGAGTTGTCAGTAAAAGAGGGGGGCCTGATGATAAGCCAGTTCAAGAAGGAACGCATGGTGCAGAAGCACTTGGTGTCCGCGGCGGGATTGCAAACCTGGGACGCATTCAAGGCCGAGTTCACCCCCTACTGGAGCTCCCAAGAGAAAATCGAGTCGTTGATCGGCTGCTTACCTTCAACTCAGGGGGGAGCGCGCCGGGGGGGATCTGGGGAAGTTCCGCACGCGATCTTGAATTACGTCGAGAACGCGCGGGCGAATCTCCAAGAAGCGCAGGCGCCACGCGCGGGGCACATCCTAGGCTTGCAACAGGTCGAGGTGAAAGTCGACATCAAACTCTATCGGGAGGCGCGGACCGAGGGGCCGGAGCTTAAGGTTCCAGGAGAGGCAGGCCTTGAGGAGGACGAGCCCACACATGAGACGAAGGTGCCGATGTTCCCTCGTTGGAAGATCGTCAAGGGCAGCATGAGCGATATGAAGGACGTCCCGAGGCTGCCCTTCACGGGGACGATCATCGACTGCAATTACGCCCTTGACAAGGAGAAGACTCCCGACGCGATGACCAAGGAGGAGGTGCAACCGTTCCTGGAGTCTTTCAACGCCAAGACCACCGCCCCGGCATGGACTATCGCTATCTTTTGCGGTTTCGTCCAACAAAGCGATTTCCTGGAGGTGATTGACAATTACTGCTCCGGCCGCGCGGAGCGGTTCTTCTGGCACAAGCAGAACGTGAACATGAACCCCAACAGGACCGTGCGCTACAATGACGTTGAATGTGGCGTCCTGGGGTACCATGTAAAGAGCGATGCCCAGGGGGAGTCTACTAAAAAGCCGGAGTGGATGTTCAACTTTGATACTGGAGAAGGTGAACGTGTGAGCCGCGCGTCACTTTTGCGCGGCTTCCCGGTTGTGCACCAGATGTTCAAACGCGACAACAAAGCCGTGAATAACCATCAGAAACCCCAAGCTCTGTTGATGGAGCTGATCCAGTGCCACATGCTCGGTGACAATCCGGGCAAGATGGATGAGAACGGCCATCCACTCAACTGGATTCTCGACGCTTGCTGCGGCGTCGGCTCGACGTCCATGGCCGCCATGAGGTGTGGTATGAACGCGATCGGCTTCGACCACGACCAGTTCATGGTCAGCTCTGCGCAGCAACGGCTGATCAATTTCGACAACGAGCCCGATCAGGACGCCGAGACGAAGCCAAAACAGAAGAGCGAACCGACGGCGAAGGGCAAGGAAGCGGCCACTGCCGAATCTGAGGAAGAAGAGAATGATGCAGATGAGGAAGATGAGAATGATGAATAAAATAGTAGGATTTGTCGACCGCCCTGACTGATAGTATCAGTCATGCCTCGACGGTATAGGGTGAAAAGTACTCTACTCGTAAACATTTGAATAAAGAATGATACATGTATGCATATTTCGGTGTTTTCATTGTACGCATACTGCACTTTTCTACCGTGTTGCCTTTATGTATACCTATTTCGCGCATAAATATCACTAAACCCTGATTTTTTTGAAATATATATAAATCCAAAAATGACATATGATAATATCATTTTCATCGAATAGTGTGTTTGATCGATAACCGAGCTAAGAATAAATGGGCTATAAATCTCAAGAAGTATTCTTATTTTCACAAGCGTGTGTATGTGTTTAAGAATAATATCCCGAATGTCCAGTTTATTGCAAATGAATTCTCCGAGGGCTCCGTGGCGTGCGTAGGGAGCTGTATCGGGTCGGGTTGGGAAGGGGGCCTTGCCGGTGGGGTGTGTAACAGAGCGCTGATCACTAAGGCGCGCAACTCTTCAAATTGAGGCTGGCTTATTAATCCATCGGTAAAATCTTCTTTCAAAAGCCGAAGCCTTTTCCGTGTCTGGTCGGCCATAATCTGTATTGTGTCAAAGTTTTTGGGTCCAAAACTTGAGGCAGCCGCAAAGCTTTGCAGTAATCGCGAAAATAAGAATATTCTGAGAGGCGATCAAACTTTGGTTGAATTTTAGGAATATTTATGAGATGTAATCATGGTGTGAGTTAATATCACTGACTTTAGCAAGAACAGAAGAGGGCGGGTCCATATGGTCATTAATGTCGAAAATGGAACCTGCTGGAATTAGGATGCAGCCGTCATTGGTGATGCTATATTCAGCAAAGTCGTATTGAAGACTGCTGGTTCCTTCGATTCTCACAAAGACATTAGGGTTTTCGGCATTGTTACTGTATTCTGTATATTGTATTGACATGGCCTCTAAGTCAATATTGGTAATGTGAATAAGAGAGATGGAATCTCGGTCACCATTTCCTTTCCAATGAAACTCACCCGTGTCCGGGGGTACTATGTTGTCCCTATATTGTTTTTTGACATATCTGGCCTGTGGGTCCGAATCTACGGGGTTTTGAAGCATTTCCTTTTCGATTGCGGTTAGCCATCCAGGGGGTCTATTACCGTTCAGCCTGAAAAAGCCTTTGCTTTCTTGCCAGTTTTTTAACATTCCACCGCAAGGAGTCAGAAAGGAACCTGTGTGCTTAAGGTTATATTTTGAATTGCGGAGGTAACATTCCTCGTCATGTAGAGTTGTCTGGGAAGGGTGGTGACTAATGTGGTTTCACCCGCTTCATTTTCGGGGTAATTTTTAGAGTCGATAGCGTATCCAAGTTTTGCCATAATGTGACCTGTACGCCCGAACCAGTTAAAGCGTTTGTCTTTTGTGTGACTGTAGGTTGCATAGTGTGATAAGGGGAAGCCCGAGATGGCATTATTACTCATTTCGTTGTTCATGTTTTGAATTATTATTTTAAGCCATAGATTGTTGTTTCTACGGTATAGTGAGATAAGGTGGGGGTCAGTGATACGGTCCGTGTGGTTGTGTTGCCAGTATTCGTGTTCATCTGCAGAACACAGGGTGTTCATGGTTTCAGTAATACACGACGCAGTTGCAATATCGAAGACACTATCAATACCGTACCCGCCCTGGCAGACTGCTGTCCAGATTATTTGGTGATTAGTGTCAACTGGGCAGCCCAGGTATTTGATTATAAACGAAGCTATCATTTTGTCTAATTCAATTGCAACATTCTTTGAGGAGTTGGCAATTGCTGAGGTAACTTTAAGGGGGTACGCCATCCTCGGAACTACAACCGCATTTATAACATATCTTAGCTGGTGTAGAGTCATGTGTTGCAGTTGGATGGATGTGAGAGTAGATTTAAGTCTGTCGATAAGGATTTCGCCGCCTGTTTTTCCCATTCCCCATTTAGTGCAAACCAAACTCCGAGGTATCTGTTTACCTCTTTGCTGTTAGAGAAATCGAGAAAATCCGGTGACTCGGGGGGTATCCATTTCGCATCAACGGAAGGACTTGAGTCATTGGTATTGGGCTCCAGGTGACCCCCAGAGATGAGTAAATCATCGGACATGTCATATCGTGTTACCATTCTGCCCTGGGGTTTGATGCGCTTTCTGTAAGAGTATTTGGATTTCTTAACATTGATAGGAATACCGATGAAACTCATCAATTCATTAACTATACCTAGCATGTCTTGGACTTCGTCTTTAGTTTTCCCCACGAGCATGATGTCATCACAGAAGAACCGTGCAAAGATATTTAAAGGGGTGTCCTTTTCTAATAGGTTTTGGGAGGGAGGAATAACATTATTTCCTGGTTTGTCTGGTCTATGGCGTTCCGAGTTCAGTTCGTATCCATATGTGGTTCCTGTCGGGTTTGCACCGTTTGCTCTTTTTGCTAACCAAATTGCCAGAATATCCATAATGGCTACAAACCTTAGTGGGCTCAAAACTTCTCCCTGAGGAGCTCCACTAATTAGCTTAAGGAAAATTGGGAAATACCCACCCTACTTCAACCGAGATTTTGAGGGTCAAGATGAACTCAGATCAAACTTTTGACAAGACACTGCAGAAAGAGTAGCTCAAGATCTTGACGACAAGGGTCTCCAAATTTTGAAAGCACCGCCGAAGAAGCCCCCAATGCGCCCTTTAAGTTAAGGTGGCTTAAGCTGTGGGTAATAGGCAAAACGCTCAAGGTGTTGCCACGAAGGGGGTGAGGTAAAATGGAGAAGAGTAGCTCGTTGATGGAGACGTGGTAAAACTCGTGATCGTGCTCTAGGTCGAGGAGCTTTGCTGCTTCGTGATAGGAGACAGGGTAGAGGACATGGACCAATCCAGAAAGAAGGGCGTTGAAGTCCACGTCCGCGGTGGCAGTGATTGTCGAGGGTGAAACCAGTAGGGAGCTTCAGGCCAGTGGACTTGAGGTAGGTGAGGAGGTCGCTGCCTTACTGGAACGCGTAGGCGAGTTGGTCAGTGTACTGTACTCGTCCTCGCGTCCCTCCTCCACAGACGTAGTGAGGAGAATGTCGGGGTCGTTGAAATAGTCGAAAGCTGTGGGAGCGTCGACTGTAGATGTCGGCTTGGAACGCAGGGAAGAAGTCCCCACGATCCTGCGCCTCCCACGAGACGAAGTCGGAGTGGTACGTGAGGCTGGTGGCGTAGATGTCGGAGTGGATGCACTAGCGTGTGTACGCGCAGCGCGGAGCGCTGAGGCAAGGCCGTCACGTCGTGCAGACGCCATTGTCGAAAGAAAGTAGTGGTTGTCCAACGAAGAATTTTACACGCCTGTCGAGGTCGCGTGAAAAAAAACGTAAAATGAATTTGTCGGAAGAAAGATGTCGGAAAAAGAGGCGCAACGTAGATGTAAGAACGCGTGCTGCCAGTGATGTCGGGTCGCTGGAACGATGTCGGTAAACGCGGAAAGATGTCGGGATGTCGGGATGGACTAAATAAGAAACAGTAAGCCAACCACAAAACGATGGTGGACTGTAACCTGATAAAACAACATATATA
This sequence comes from Cymbomonas tetramitiformis, assembly GCA_001247695.2. Taxonomy (NCBI): domain Eukaryota; kingdom Viridiplantae; phylum Chlorophyta; class Pyramimonadophyceae; order Pyramimonadales; family Pyramimonadaceae; genus Cymbomonas; species Cymbomonas tetramitiformis. Next base: position 29,605 of record LGRX02033499.1, read on the forward strand.
TATATATATGTTGTAACGGCGGACGGAAGGGCAGAGTGATAACGGCTTAATGTCTAAGGTCTAAAATCGAATAAGACAACATACTGCAAGGGCTAACAGGCGAGCCATGGCACACCGGCACACGAGGACCGCCTATGACCGGAACCATGGCACACCGGCACACGAGACCGGCGAGGGGTGACACATGGCACCAGTGTCTACCCCTTATGGGGGGAGAAAGTCAGTGTTCCCATGAAGAGATGAGGCGCATCAACACGGATGGGTGGTGCTCCCTCTCGAGCGAGTTTGACCTAACCGTGCAAGTTGCATCCAAATCTCTTGTGATGATGGCGGGAAGAGGTTCTAGAAGCATAGAACCTTCCCTCATATGGTCCCTAAATGTTTTATGAGCGCCCATACGCTCTCACCGTGTCAGCATGCTACTTTAAACGCATCTTGATAACCGCGGTAATCAGAAGTGACTTGCGGTCACTTCCGATTTCCGTAGGCGTTGTTCCGATTGGAGCAATGCCACTCGGTATGCAACGAGATAAGTACCCGTCATCGTAATGTTATCTACGCGTTGATATATGTATGGCATGCATACGGCGCGGAAAGCTCTGTTCAAAGCCTGACGCAACGTTCGTTGTCGCTGATAGGGAACGGCTGAGCTCTCGAGTTTCCGCGGACCTCCGTGAAATCGAGAGCTCTGGAGCTTCCGATTTTCGATGACCGCCAATCAGAGACGAGAACTCGTCGTTCCGATGGCACGAGTAATCGCGTTTGTGAGCCCATGCCGCAGTTTTTGTGAATCTGGCTCGGATTTCCCATGAAATTCAGTCTAATGACCAAATCGAATCGAGAATGCAAAAATCTGCAACTTGCAACGTTAACAGTGTAAAAAACAAAAATCGGGGGCTACGAGAAGGGGACGCCTTAACACTGTGCCGAAACGTCTAGTCGAGGGGTCAAAATAGAGGTAGAATTTGCTAAAAATGGCAATCTTCCCCTCGAAATCACATAGGCGATAGGGGTATTTTATATAGGGGGTACGTGAACGTACAGGTGGGGGAAAATCAATTTCCAAATTATTAGGTTGGTGGCCATTGAATTGAAGTAGACGTTACTACAGGCTTCTTCTCCTTGGTTCTGGAGAGAGCCTTGCCCTTACTCTCAAGGTATGCCATCACCCTGAAATGATCCTGGGTGAGGTCCTCTCCATTTTCGGACTTGGCTTTTATGGTTGCAAACCATGTTTTCTCGAATTTGATAGGTGCGGACATGTTTAACAGTGAATCGGGATAGAGTTGCTGTGGTTGTATTGTCAATAATGGTTTAAACAAAGAGTCGTTGAACAATTTGTAGGTTGCTACAAGGAAGTAAGTTCAATCTATAGTATCAAATAGATTTGGTAACTGTGTCCATAATGTTGACAAATGTCATTGTGTAAGTACATGAGCGGCGGCAATTGCATTATTCGTTTGACATGTGTCATTAGAATTTAAATGTTCAAGACTAGAGGAGAACCAATAACATGAAAGATTGGTAATAGTCTAGATTTTCCAGATAGGAGTTCTTCAAACTTTAATAGCTGGCATGTTTGCGAATGTTTTTTGGAAATTGTATTCATAATCTGACAATATCATTGTGTCAACGATAACCGCAAAATGGCGGCATTCATATCATTTTGACATGTGTCATTGATATTTAGGTGTCAACGCTTAGATCGACCAATAAAATAGAAGATTCAACATCACAGTATCCAAATATCTACAAAGCAAAATTCGGTATTTGCAACCAATAGTGTTATTTGAAGCATAGTAGCAAATATTTTGAAATTTGATTTCTCAACCCCCTTCGAGCCGGTCTCGGCCAACCCCGCAGTGGGCGCCGGGATGGGCCACGACGGGGGCGCGGAAGCCCAATCCCACCCTCAAAAATTAAAAGGCCAAATCACTTGCGAGGCTCAAACAGCCCAGTTGTTCCCCTTTCAAAGAATAAAAATTAATAGATAGTAAGCCGTCGATCCCCCTACGGGTCACGGCCACCCCAGTGGCCCACACACCCCCCCTCCCAAAAAAAAATAATTGTGAGAAGCAACTTGATTTCCATCGGACTCGGCCAGCCTATACAACTGACGTTCATGACAGTGTCATCAACTTTCATTGTCGAAGCGGCTCTCAGCTCAACGGTTTTCAGACTGCGTTTTATGTCATGTCATGTCATACGTTTTTGTGTCAATGTCGACCACATCCATATATTTATGCTCAATTAAGCTCTTCATCTATTATAAAATATTAATTATTAATATTTAAAATATAATACTGAACGCTAATTTATATTTATACTCAAGAGTCGTGACACCGTGAATTTCAATAAAATTAAATATTGACCATAAACGAAATGAAGGCTCTAAATAAAAAGAGCGTGAGCGCGAAAAGCGTGACAGAAAAAACGTGACAGAAAAAGCGTGACACAAATCAGTGCTCGTTTGGAATACCTGGTCGCAACGAAATGAAGTCTCTAAATAAAAAGAGCGTGAGCGCGAGTCTCTAAAAATTTATAGGGGGTACGTGAACGTACAGGTGGGGAAAAATCAATATATTAGGTTGGTGGCCATTGAATTGAAGTAGACGTGTATTGACGATAGTTGGTATTAATCATACCCACTCATTGGTTCCAATGTATAAAAATGTATTGTACACGAGGGTGGGAGGATATTTTCAGCATTTAGATAGGATGTTGATTATGGGTCATGTGAATTCGGCCTACATATTACGGTGATTTGGACTAATATATGATAGTTAGACTGGTTACAATTTCAAGTTCACCGGCTGAATTTTTATCATCTAATGTGGAGATTGAATATAGATGTTTAAATGAGAAATGCTATAGCTAATGCCGAACGAACTATAGGGTATAGAGTTGCTGTGGTTGTATTGTCAATAATCGTGGTTTAAACAAAGAGTCGTTGAACAATTTGTAGGTTGCTACAAGGAAGTAAATTCAATCTATAGTATCAAATAGATTTGGTAACTGTGTCCGTAATTTTGACAAATGTCATTGTGTAAGTACATGAGCGGCGGCAATTGCATTATTCGTTTGACATGTGTCATTAAAATTTAAGTGTTCAACATGTAGAAGAACCAATAACATGAAAGATTGGTAATAGTCTAGATTTTCCAGATAGGAGTTCTTCAAACTTTAATAGCTGGCATGTTTGCGAATGTTTTTTGGAAATTGTATTCATAATCTGACAATATCATTGTGTCAACGATAACCGCAAAATGGCGGCATTCATATCATTTTGACATGTAGGTGTCAACACTTAGATCGACCAATAAAATAGAAGATTGAACATCACGGTATCCAAATATCTACAAATCAAATTTCGGTATTTGCAACCAATAGTGTTATTAGAAGCATAGTAGCAAATATTTTGAAATTTGATGCCGCTCAACCCCCTTCGAGCCGGCCTCAGCCAACCCCGCAGTGGGCGCCGGGATGAGCCACGACGGGGGCGCGGAAGCCCAATCTCACCCTCATAAATTAAAAGGCCAAATCACCCGCGAGGCTCAAACAGCCCAGTTGTTCTCCCTTTCAAAGAATAAAATTAATAGATAGTAAGTTGTCGATTCCCCTACGGCTCACGGCCACCACAGATTCCCCACACCCCCCCCCAAAAAAAAATGTGAGAAGCAACTTGATTTCCATCGGACTCGGCCAGCCCATACAACTGACGTTCATGACAATGTCATCAACTTTCATTGTCGAAGCTCTCAGCTCAACGGTTTTCGGACTGCGTTTCAGTCATGTCATGTCATACGTTTTTATATCAATGTCGACCACATCCATATATTTATGCTCTTCATCTATTATAAACAATATTAATTATTAATATTTAAAATATTATACTGAACGCTGAACGCTAACGTGATACCGTGAAAATATATAATACTGAACGCCGAAATGAAGTCTCTAAATAAAAAGAGCGTGATCGCGAGTCTCTAAAAGTTTATACGCAACAAAACATATCCACGATGGACATTTTGTTAGCAGCTTTCATATCAACGACGCAAATTGAAAGTAACACCCAAAAATCGTCACGCAAAGCTAGGCTATAAACTACTACACTAATACGTGACGCAAAGCTAGGTTATATACAAAAGTGTTAAGGGCTTAGCTACCGGTGGCCGTCGATTTAAAGTATTAACACCGATCCCCCCCTCGATCCTCGCAAAAAAGAATTATCTCCGTCAGATCGATGGTCGCCGATCGACAGTCAAGGGTTCGAACAAAGGTTTAACTATATTTTATTCGGTTTACCTCACATTTTATATTTTATAATATAATATTAATTATTCAGACGACATTCTGTCGATATATTTATAAATATATGTAAATATATATACAAACATATCTGCGATTGAAATTTTGTTTGCAGCTTTCATCTCAACGACGCAAATTGATTTCATCCACCAGCGTCACGCAAAAGAGCGTCACGCAAAGCTAGGCTATAAACTACTACACTATACGTCTCCCAAAGCTAGGCTGTGCTGTAAACTACTACACTATACGTCTCCCAAAGCTAGGCTGTAAACTACTACACTAATACGTCACCCAAAGCTAGGCTGTAAACTACTACACTAATACGTCACCCAAAAGAGCGTGACGCAAAGCAATGTTCGTTCTGTAATAGCTGGTTTTTGCGAAATCAAACCTCTAAAAATTTATACACAAAAGCGTGACGTCATAAAACAGACTTTTTCAAAGAGGGGGACAATCTAAAGATTTTTCCCCAATACGCAACAAAACATATCCACGATGGACATTTTGTTAGCAGCTTTCATCTCAACGACGCAAATTGAAAGTGACCTCCCAAAAAGCGTCACGCAAAGCTAGGCTGTAAACTATTACGCTATACGTGACGCAAAAAGCGTGACGCAAAAAGCGTCACGCAAAAGAGCGTCACGCAAAGCAGTGTTCGTTCTGTAATAGGCCTAATAGCTGGTTTCTACGAAATCAAACCTCTAAAAATTTATACACAAAAGCGTCACGTCAGTTTTTATTTAACGACGCTATAGGCTGCGACTACACTATACGTCACGCAAAAAGCGTCTTAAAGCTAGGCTGTAAAATTAGTACACTATACGTGACGCAAAAAGCGTCTTAAAGCTAGGCTGTAAAATACTATACACTATATACGTGACGCAAAGCAATGTTCGTTCTGTAATAGCTGGTTTCTGCGAAATCAAACCTCTAAAAATTTATATAGGGGGTACGTGAACGTACAGGTGGGGAAAAATCAATCTCAAATCAACATACAAATCATCATATAAATCTCTTATCCAAGGGAACATATCAATTCCTAGCACACACACTCATTTGAGCCAAATAGAAGAAATATGAGTGCATATGAGCTTAATGTATGGTTGGTAATTGCATGTCAATTTACTTATTAAGAATTCAGGAATAGCATTTGTCTCAACCCCCTTCGAGCCGGCCTCAGCCAACCCCGCAGTGGGCGCCGGGATGAGCCACGACGGGGGCGCGGAAGCCCAATCTCACCCTCAAAAATTAAAAGGCCAAATCACCCTCGAGGCTCAAACAGCCCAGTTGTTCTCCCTTTCAAAGAATAAAAATTAATAGATAGTAAGTTGTCGATTCCCCTACGGCTCACGGCCACCCCAGTGGGGGGGGGCTTCGCCCCCCACACACCCCAAAAAAAAATGTGGGAAGCAACTTGATTTCCATCGGACTCGGCCAGCCCATACAATTGACGTTCATGACAATGTCATCAACTTTCATTGTCGAAGCTCTCAGCATAAGTTGTTCTCCCTTTCAAAGAATAAAAATTAATAGATAGTATGTTGTCGTTTCCCCTACGGCTCACGGCCACCCCAGTGGGGGGCCCACCCCCAAAAAAAATGTGGGAAGCAACTTGATTTCCATCGGACTCGGCCAGCCCATACAATTGACGTTCATGACAATGTCATCAACTTTCATTGTCGAAGCTCTCAGCATTAAAACTGATCCCCCCCTCGATCCTCGCCAAAAAGAATTATCTCCGTCAGATCGATGGTCGTCGATCGACAGTTAAGGGTTCGGACAAAGGTTTAATTCATAATTTATTCGGTTTAACTGATATTTTATATTTTATAATTGTTCAGACGACATTCTGTCGATATAATTATAAATATATAAATAAATAGATATACAAACATATCCACAAATTAAAATTTTGTTTGCAGCTTTCATCTCAACGCCGCAAATTGATTTTTTCTATTATTACTTTTTAAAGACTTCTCAAATTTATACAAAGCTATACATCACAGTTAAATTTGAATATAGGCAGTTTTTATTTAACGACGCGACGATATAGGCTACTGTGACACTACACTATACATCGTCACGCAAAGCAATGTACTGCACTACACATCGTCACTGTACTGTACTACTGTATTACTGTATGTCATGTACTGTACTACTGTACTACATCTACACTACACATCGTCACGCAAGAGCGTCATCGTCACGCAAAGCAATGTTCGTTCTATTTATATATAGCTGGTTTCTACGAAATCAAACCTCTAAAATTTTATACACAAAAGCGTCACTCAGTTTTTATTTAACGACGCTATAGGCTGAGACTACACTATACGTGACGCAAAGCTAGGCTGTAAACTACTACACTATACGTCTCCCAAAGCTAGGCTGTAAACTACTACACTAATACGTCACCCAAAAGAGCGTGACGCAAAGCAATGTTCGTTCTGTAATAGCTGGTTTTTGCGAAATCAAACCTCTAAAAATTTATACACAAAAGCGTGACGTCATAAAACAGACTTTTTCAAAGAGGGGGACAATCTAAAGATTTTTCCCCAATAATAAGCGTGACAGATCAAACAGCGACGCATGACGCTGACGATGATTATCAAAAAGCGTCATGCATGATGGATGATGCTCTGATGACAGCGAACGAAAGCGTCATGCATGATGACAACGATCAAGAAGCGTCTACACGATGACAGCGTCTACCAATGACAGCAAAGGGGCGACAGATTTCCCCCAAAACATTTATACACAAAAGTTTGACATAAAAATCCAGATTTTTCAAAGATGTGACAAACTCCCGCTTTACTGTCGTGTCATGTCATGTCGTGTTACTGTCATAATTAAAAAGAGCGTGAGCGCAAAAAGCGTGACAGTCGAAAAGCGTAAAAGCGTCAAAGCGTCAAAGAATAAAATTTAATAAATAATAAGCCGTCGATTCCCCTACGGGTCACGGCCACCCCTGTGGGGGGGAGGGGAGGTTTTCCCCCACACACCCCCCCCCAAAAAAATGTGAGAAGCAGCTTGCTTTCCATCGGAGTTCGGCCAGCCCATACAGCTGACGTTCATGGTCGATTCCCCTACGGGTCACGGCCACCCCACACCTGGGGGAGTCCCCCCACACCCCCAAAAAATGTGAGAAGCAGCTTGATTTTCATCGCGATACGGGCTCGACCAGCCCATACTGTACAGCTGACGTTCATGACATTGTCATCAACTTTCATTCTCGAAGCTTTTCGCTTTACAGACTGCGTCTCATGTCATGTCATACGTCTAACGTCTTATTTGTCAATGTCCAGTCGACCACATCCAAATATTTATACCGTCAATAAAGTCTTCGTCTTATTTTAAAATTAAATAAGTCATATTAAAAATAATACTAGAGTGTTAAGTTATACAGTGCTAAGTTATATTTATAATCAACAGTCGTGACACTGTGCAATTCCAATAAAATTAAAAATATATATATTATAATTATATTGACCAATTAAATATAAAGAGGCTTTGTATTGAATATTCTAAATATCAAATTATATACTGCCGCGTGCGACCCATACTTATCCACGACACACGAATCGTTTCGCAGTTTTCATCTACGACGCTAAAGTGCGTAACAGGGGTTAAATTGAGTGGGTGTAACGCGTCTCGCTCGAAAAGCATACGCTCGAAAAGCATACGCTCGAAAAGCGTGACGCTCGAAAAGCGTGACACAAACCAGTGTTCGTTTTGGAATAGCTGGTTTTCGGCGAAATGAACCTTTAAAAATTTATATACACAAAAGCGTGACATAAAAAACCGGATTTTTCAAAGAGGGGGACAATCTAAAGATTTTTCCCCAATACACAAATTTGTGACGTCATAAAACGGACTTTTTCAAAGAGGGGGACAATCTAAAGATTTTTCCCCAATATTCTTCATCAGGGTGATCTAACGGTCATTTTGATACCCTAAACGTTACCATCGGACGACTTAAATTTTTGGGCTGGCCTCTCTAAGTCTGCTGCTGTTAGAACTGCTGCTCGGGAACTGCCAAAAGTCGAAAGGTGCCAAAAAGCAGCCGTGAACCGTCAGCTTACAGCACTCACAAAGATTAACTGAGCTTCTTTTAGCAACCTGCAAATAGGAGTGTTTCAAGGGAACCGCAATCATGCCGAAAAATAAGAAGAACAGTAACAGCTCTCTCGGTCGTGCTCTGACTAAAGCAGGTAAGAAGAGCGAACCGGCTTGCCGTGCAACACTTTCACCCCTATGAACTTCAAGGGGTGCTTTTCGATGGCACTCCAATAAGCCGCACACCTCAAACTTTGCAACCGCGTCACATATAAGCACAACAGTGATGGGAATTTATGGAGTTTTTAATGTCTAAGGCAAACAACGTCTGTTGCACTCGTGTTGGCGTGCGGCAGGCACACAAGGTCGCCCCAGCCGACACTACGATCCAAACGCCGCTTACCTGCACACAACAGAAGAGCACACAAGCCATGGACCTGATCTTCAATCTGTGGTTCAAAATAACGATCTCGATGAGTTTCTTGCCTTGGCTGACCTCTCGGGGAAGCAGTTTGTTGCGGAGAGGTCGCGCGCCGTCGTCGTGCAGCTGTAACGTTCTGACTCTAAGTTACCCTTCCTTACGGTTGCCGCTTCTTGCTTCCTGGCTTCGCAAGCCTGCGAGAAAGTTTGCACTAGTTATAGTGTCGTCTTCTTCTGTCGTTGCGGTCCACGCCTTCACGGTTCAGCGTTTCGATTTAACCCCGTAACACTTTTCCAACCCACCTTTCGTTATCAACATTGCAACTGGGGCGTTAACTTGCCACTCCGCATCATAACTTGCCATTATATCGCACCACTTCCCAAACTCCCAGAAAGTGCGACCCATATGCTTACCGACCGTCTCCCAGGTGTTTAGCGACAAACCCTTCAACTTCTGAGTCCGCATAAAATCCATGGTGAGCTGGGACGCACCCGAGGTACGTCGGGCCGGACCCCGCCAGCGATCCTCGACAGGCTTAACACAGGGTGCTGAGATGATTTTTACGCACGGGCTGTGTAGAGCAGTGGCGACCAGAAGATTAACGAGGCGGAACAGGCGGCGAGACGGCTCGAGTCCGAGGCCATACACCAGGACAGCATTCGTGTTCCTCGCCGACCTGAATGGAGCAAGGATATGACCGCAGAGGAACTCGACCGCCGCGAACGCGAATCTTTCCTAATATGGCGACGCACGCTCGCAGTGTATGGCACTATCTCTTCCCATCACGTAGTCAAGCACGCTCTAAAGCACGCGGGGCTCCGCGCAGTGGTTTCTCCAACTTGGTGATTCTACATGTGTCGTATGACGCGTGTGGAAGGCGTGCGGGGTCCTGCAGCGTGGAGAACGACGTGAACGTAAATGTGACCCCTTTCGAGAAGAACTTGGAGGTCTGGCGTCAGCTGTGGCGGGTGGTGGAGCGGAGCGATTTGGTGCGACTCGCCTAAGCGCCGTATAACTTGAAGTCTTCGGGCGGCTGTCTTTATCACGAAGGGTTACCTCGGCACTGGCGGTATCCTGAAAGAACTGTGATTAACCCGGAAGCGGCGGAATCAAGAACCATTTATGATCCCTCTGCGGCCTCGGCTTGAGGCTCCACGAGGGTCACCACATCGCCGTTGCACGCGCATGCGCCCTGTGAACAGGGCCTATCTTTGGTACCTGACAGAGAACCTTCGCAACCTGGCGGCATGCTACCTATATCTGAATCAGGTGATATTTGCAGGTTGTTCAAGTCGTCGACGCGCGCGACCCCCTGCTGTACCGCTGCGAGGACCTCGAGCAGTACATACGCGAGGTGAGGCCCCGCTGCTGTGCCGCTGCGAGGACCTTGAACATTCGTGCATGAGGCGAGGAAGTGGTGGGATCCACATTCGGGTGTCTTCCCTTGACTGCAGCAGGAAGCATCTCGGTGCTCGCCCGTGTCTTTCTTTCCATTCAGTGTCTGCACCGACGGTGCGACCTGAGCATCTCGGTGCTCGCCCGTGTCTTTCTTTCCAGTCAGTGTCTGCACCGACGGTGCGACCTGAGCACGTTCGTTTTTTCCCACTATGGTGTACGTTGGCTGTGATACTGGGGCATGCGCGACAAGCATAGGTAGGAGATAGACCTCACCAAAGACTGCTCCTGCCTCAAACCAGGATTATCACAGGTAACAGCGGTGATAAGTGGGTGCTAATTGAGAGTCTGGCTGGTCGACTGCTTGCTTTGGGGCAAATCAAACATCCGTGCTCTGCCATAACTTTTCTCCACTTTTTTCCAGTGTCTCCTTCAAGATTCGGCCGGGCTCGTGGACTGCTCGTAGGGTTCGACACCCTGAAGGGCCCTTCCTGTACGATGAACTGTCGCAACCAGTTGCATATTGCGACAGCCATCTCAGAATTTTATGTCCGTCGCCCACCATCGGCTATGCCTCGACGCTTGTGTTACTATCGGCATTTGCCAGTTTGCAGCCCATCCTTCTCAGGCTGTCAGCTGTTGCTGTCTTGCCCCTCTCAGGCTGCCTCTCAAGCTGTTGTCCTATCGTCGCTGTTAGCTCCGGTGCGACACTCTCGCTGCTGCCCGGCGCCGCAGGTTACCGGCCTAGTCACCGGCGGCACTGTGGCGTGACAGGTGAGTAAGCTGAAGCGCACGGTGGTGCTGTTGAACAAGGCGGACATGCTCCCGGTTGAATTGCGGGAACGCTGGGCAGACCACTTCGACCGGCAGGGGTGCGAGTACCTCTTCTGGTCCGCGAAGCAAGTCATCGTGGAGGCGAAGGAGGAGGAGGAGGAGGAGGGAGAAGGGGAGGAGCCGGGGAAAGCGGTGCCCGCGGCGCCCGCGGCGCCCGCGGCGCGCCCGAAGTGCAGCCGATCTCACGTGCTTGGGTCAGCCCTGACGCGCCCGGAGAGAGCGCGCCGTGCGCACCTTTGATAAGCTGAGGGGTCTTCCACTGGAGGGCCCGGTGAATCGCTGTCATGCGTGTTTCCTTTGAAAAACTTTCGCTCAGGCGGCTGGAGAGTTGGGATCAGTAGGGCGGGGGGAGACGCTGATTAGTTTTGTGCACTGCTCTGTGATACGCGGAGCAGGAGGGAGGAAATGATGATCACTTTGGAAGAAATGGCGGCTGCAGCGGCCACCGCAGACGGATCGGAGGACCCTCGCTTTAATGCGGATGACACGGAGCGCCGACGCATCGTGGTGGGCTTTGTGGGGTATCCTAACGTCGGCAAGAGTTCCACCCTCAACGCCATCATCGGCCAGACCAAGACCAGTGTCGGAGTGCGTTCAACTCGAACTGCCTTCCTTGCCCATTCCGGGGCCACTGTCAGAATGCGCCTCTTGGCCAGGCAGAAGCCATCGCCCGAGTCGAGCGGGGGCGGGATGCAGAAGCCGGCTAACGCAAGGCGCGGCGGGTTGCACAGGCCACCCCGGGTCGCACGAAGCACTTCCAGACCTACAATATCAGCGAAAACCTGTGCTTGTGTGACTGCCCGGTGCGTGCCTCGTGAAACTGTGAGCTGCCTCAGAGTCGTCACATTCGCTCATACGTCTTCTCCCAACCACCTCGTGCCCAGCACCGATGGCCACCGCTCCAACTGCTTTGAAGGCGCAGCAATGCCCTGGGGGGAGATCTGGAGCGCGCCGCCGGATCCCTGAAGGGGCGGCGTGCAATAGGGATGACCAGTTAGCTCACACGACACGGGTCGTGGGCGCGCAGGGCTTGGTGTTTCCACGCTTCACATCCAGCAAGGCAGACATGGTGGTGGCGGGGGTTCTGCCCATTGACCGCCTGACGGTGCGCACTTGCGCTCCTTCCAAACATGCTGGCGACGCCTTGCAGAGGGTCTTCGCGGTGGGGGAGAAGCACTCGTGCCCCCAAACACAACATTGGAGCTGTGTGCCTGCCGTAAGGATGGTCTTTACGAGCAGGCCTGCCACTTGGAACCCCCAGGCTTCGTGATGGGGTCTGTTTCTTGCTGCGACCCGGCATGCATGCCTCCTGCGGTGATGCCCTGGCGTGCGCGGGTGGCATGCGTGGGCGGGTTAGCGCCTCGTGCAGGGACGGCCGCCGTGCAGCTCGATTCCTCGTTTACTTGCAGCTCCGCGAGTCCAGAATTCGGGGCATCATCATTTACCGTGATCGCAGTGCCGGGGCTCACTCGCCGCCGTGATCGCAGTGCCGGGGCTCACTCGCCGTGATCGCAGTGCCGGGGCTCACTCGCCGTGATCGCAGTGCCGGGGCTCACTCGCCGCCGTGATCGCAGTGCCGGGGCTCACTCGCCGTGATCGCAGTGCCGGGGCTCACTCGCCGTGATCGCAGTGCCGGGGCTCACTCGCCGTGATCGCAGTGCCGGGGCTCATTTGCGGGACCCCCGGTGTAGGAAGATTCTTCCAAGAGGTCCATGCTGCAGTGAGTGTCGGGTGCCGTGGTCCGCGCAGGATGTTGTGACCCCTGTGGGGGTGGTTGCCGCGCGCTGTAACCGCGCGTACCTTGAGTCCGTCTACAGCATCAAATTGCCGCGCCCTCAGATACACGAAGGGGATCGTCCCCTCACCGGCCACGAGCTCTTACGTGCGCTCGCCGCGTCACGTGGATGGACGTCCAATAGCGGTGCGCGCTGAGCCTGCCCGGATCCATCGTTGACTGTCTCCTGGTGAACATGGAATTCGTCACATTTCGCGCATGGCGAATGACCTGATGGACCTGAAGGGCCGCTGCGGTGACCGGTGGCACGCGTCACTCGCTGCGGTGACCGGTGGCACGCGCCACTCGCTGCGGTGACCGGTGGCACGCGCCACTCGTTGCGGACACGTGCCCGTTGTCTGGGGGATGTCCGTGCCACCAATTGCATCATTGGCTTACAGGATTTATCAGTGTGTCAGACGGAAGCACCCACGGTGCCATGACAGAGCCGAAGGAAGGTGCTCCGAAGGTGTCTCGGGATACCGCTGCCCTTGCTGGGTGTCCGCTGGGGCCTCGGGAAGAGTGAGGCGCGCCGGCTGCCGGCGGCACAGGTCTCCCGGATGAGACGAAATCCGGCCGCACGATTCTCAAAGATACGGTGGATGGAAAAGTTTTGTGCTGCCACTATCCACCAGGGAAGGTGAGCTCCAAACGCCCGCGTGCCAGCATGGACCGCATCGGAATCGTGCGAGTGATGACTGTGCGCGCTGGAACACTCTTTGGTCAGGGCTGGCTGATGCGTATGGGGTTCAGTTTTTCAGTGCTGCCGTAGTTTCTCGTGTGACCACTGAACACTGCATGCTGTTCTCTATGTTTTCAGGAGCAGGTCCAGTCCAGATATTACTGTCCAAACCCTCTGCCAGTAAGGTGGGTGCCGGCAGTGGCAATGCCTCCCCTCAGCCACCCTCAATCAAGGATGCGGGCGACATCTGTAGGCCACCACCAGTGCCCTTCGCCGTCATCCTTCTTCGAAGCTACATGTATTTCGCGACGATTAGGGACACTGGTCTTGATGGTGCCTGCATTTGTACGGATTTGCCTTAGCAACTTTTTCCTTGCCTCTTCGCATCGGATCCCACGCCACAGCAGAGAAGGGTATACCACGTGCTCAATGCTGATTCGGCATTTGCCCAGCGCAACCTGGATTGCTGCGAGTATGCCCCGGCAGGGTAAAAGACTATTTGCTGCCATTGTGGCATTGAATATGGCAGTCTGAATGAACGTTGAGGTGCAATACGGACTGGATGCGAGTCCTTGCATCCATATGCGCGTGCCTTTTTAAGCATGCAGGTCTGAAATGCAGTGCAGCATGGCGAGTGAGCGCGCATGTAGAGCAGAGGGTGGGGGGTACACTACTATATGCTTGCTATCAGGCTGACTTGTGTGGGTGCGCAAATCCACAGGGCATCTTCTTCAAGATCTGCGCCAAGCCAGCAGATTGTATCACAGATTGTATCAGTGGAGGAGGGCCTGGACGTGCTTGGCCTAGATGCACTCGGCATGGATGAAGAGGCAGTTCGACACACCCACGGCATCAAAATGTCTCCTGGGGCCGCTTTCACAGCCAAGCTGGTCGACAAAGGCAAGCAGGTCAGACCAGAGCACAAGTTCCACAAGAAGGCGGCACGGACAAAGGGCAATCGGGGTGAAATTAGAGGAACTGGTGGTGCAGGGGGCGGTCTGGTGACGGGTAAAAGGGGAGGGCTGCGGCCCCAGTCGGAGCAGCCGACAGAATATGCAATGCTCTCAGAGATATGATAGACAATCAAAAGGCTGCATTGATGAAGCAGGCCTGTGTGTATTTTCCATATACCGCCGCATCATAATTTCAACGACTTGCCACACAGGCTCTCTGTCCCTTCGCTTCAGTAAGTTCTTATAGTGCACATATGCAAAATGCATGGATAACATGTGTACGTAATTTTGTCCAAATATATGCATGTTGCTGAGGACGCACTCTGTCATGTTAGCAACACTGGACCGGCGGACCCTGATGACCCCTAACATTATGTTTCTCAAATCCTCTACCCTTTGCACATCTTCGCGGACACGGTGTATATGTTGTGGGAGATTCGTCAGATTGTCCATCGTTCAAGATTCCACGTTTCAGTAACCCGAAAAATCAGACTTTCAAAGGTAAAGCCACATACTTTACGATGCAGTCCGGTTTTGTTTATGGTAGGCATTAGTGCATGAAATCCATGAACTACTTCTGCGTACGGGAGGGGCGAAGGGGAGGTGGGCGGAGGGAGGGGTGTGGGGGAAGGCGGAGGTTCTTCAACTGCCAGCCCCGACCAGAGTACAAATATCTGCGCGATTGTTTTAATCGATTGGGCCGGGGCCAGGGAGGGGGAGGGGAGGGCAGGAGGGAGGTTCTTAAACTCTGTCCCCACGACCAGAGTACTGATATCTGCGATTTTTTCGATTGTCCGGACACGAGTTCCTAAATTCAATTTGACGCAATGTTCATGTCGGAAAACAATGATTTTAGAAGAAAGGTTTGCATGAGTGGCATCTCTTAGATATCCCCGACATTATCATTTTCACTCGAAAGCTAGGCTAGCAACCTATAGTTGACATACATCTTCGGGATTTTGGAATTGCATTGTACTAGTAAAGTTTGCGTTGATAATACCACGTGGGTATCTGCGGTATCCTTCCAAGCTGTGACCAAGACAATGCTGATCTGACACTTCGGATATGCATGTTCCTCCCACGGTTTCCCTATATATGCTGTGTCAAAGTGTCCCTACACGTGCCGCCGAGGTGTCCCTATATCTGTCAAAGTGTCCCTATACGTGTCGAAGTGTCCATATATGTGTCAACGTGCCAAAGTGTCAATGTGGCCGACACGTACGGTATATTAACATGCTCATAATTATACCCATTTGCTGCAGTTATTGCAGCGTGTAACATACAATCTTTATCACACCGCGCGAGGGCGGAACGATTTCACCCAATCTGAGTTGCGGAATCGGTCATATATTTGTTCAGCAGAAATGAACGCAACGAAGCGAGTGCCAAAGTCGGTCAAATGGTGCACGCAAACCCTCTGGAAAGCATACTAGGGACTAGTATACTCGCTCCTGCGCTAGAAGCATCTACCGAGAGTCCGTATGGAATTTCTTGCAGAGTATACACAGGTCATTCTGTGCATGCGACTAGATAGCTTAATATCCATGAAGTGGACCAGCAGGTCCCCCTCCCCTTCGCTTTCGGACAGGATTTGGCGAAGTCTAAGTCTCGTTGATGAGATGTGAATCGCTCGAATGCCGTGCCCGTAAGATAAAGCGCTTCGTTGCCGAATATTGTTTATGCGTCCACGAATCGCGCGGGCGGATTTAAAGAACTTTGTTGTTTTGTATCGACTCGTGTCGATAATTCGTATCGACTAAATTATTTATTAATTAAAAAATACGTGATAACTTGATCCACACCGACCGAATTCTTTGATCATTTGAATTACATCGATTGTGAAAGTTTTAATTACTGCTATGAAAATCAATAATGTATTCAGCACGGTACCGACCAATCAGACTGCCAATCGCCGGCGACATCGATCCTGGTGCGTCGTATGACATGCGGACCGACCATCGTGGTAAGCCTATGAGAATCACAGCGAGGTTGAGCTTGACAGTTACCTGTTGTCGTCCCCTCACGCAGTAACCACGCAGCGTCCTGGGAACCGCTCCAAGCTAGGCCTCTGCACGATCGAATCAATGAAAGGCACCGTAGAGAACAAGTGTGCAAGCTATACATTTGTTCAAGGATCTAGCTCTGCTTCTGCCGTCCCAATTGAGCTGTTGTTGAATGCAATCATTGAAGGGCAGCAACCATCTGGATACGTACAGTGCAAGTCTGCATATCCAGATTACGAGGACGTCGAAGCTTCTGCAAGTATCTACTTTTTAACGCATTGCATTATGACCTGGAAATGGGAAGCCAATTATTTCATACTGTATTCAGGATCTTAGCTTTAGAACCGTTGTAAGGGGGGGAACACTTTCCATACTGCAATCGGGACCATAAACAACACGACTCCGTCCAGCCTACTAACTGTACCAATAAATCTGGGATACTTTAGGGGTTCAACATCGCTACTTAAACCTTTACCATATGTTGCAACACAGAGATACCAGACTTAATCGGGAGTATATAACATAACTGTACTGTGCACCGTAAAGCGCCAAGAATATTCAGAAGAGGCTTCGTTGTTATACGCCCCTTCTTCATACAGACATACATTTACACGTTCAACAGAACGGATGAGTCCTCAGGCAAGCTAGAAATTCGATGTAACTCCCGATCTTTATCAACCTTCAGCTTACAGACCTTCCTACCCACCTACCGGGAAGCTGGTATGATACTGTCTCAGAAACAGCAAGCACGACTCTAAAATAAGTGGGCAAAAAACACCCACTTGACAAAGACAGTAAAAGAACAGTGTCCACCTTTGCCTTCCGGGCAGCTGAATCAGCACAGTTTTCTTTGCACTTCCTGTCCATACTTGGCAGGGTGATACCGCACTCCAACGTCTTCCCAGCTCAGCCTGTCGTTCAAGAGCCGAGAGCTACCGAGCAAGAGGCTCTCTACCTTCCTTAAGTCACTTCAAACATGACTAAAGTACCCTCAACATAACTTGCACCTAGAGGCGCTCTGTTATGCTCACATATTGCTATCAGATATCTTTGCGATCAGAAGCTCCTGCTCCTGCTGAACTTTTAAGAGGGATTCGTACTGCACGTTGAGCCTCTGCAGGACCACCACCCACATTACCCGCGCTGAGAAATCTTTCTCCTCCCCAAGAGCAGTTGCGCCATAAACCCAGTTAACTCATACGAGGGGTTTTTCAAGGACGTACCGAGCACCCCTGATGAGTGCAGACATTCTGCTTGACGGACGTGACAGTAGCCGCAAGCCTAGACACTACATGGGCTCACCTCGATCTCCTCCTTTTTCTCTGCCACGATGGCCTGAAGCTCTTTCTTCTTCCTCTTGCGAACCTCCACCTCTGACGTCGCCTGCCATAACGAGCATGCCTTCACAACATCTCGTGGTCCCAGCGGCAAGCACACGTGGTGTAGCTTTCGATAAGGTAAGGGCAAACAGATCTTACACGATACTAGGAGGCGCGCCATCCGAGCATTCAACTTTGACCGAGGCGAGTTTCATCCCTACACTGAAAGGTAGCGCTTCCCTCAGTGACGCAAGCATTTCCAGCACACCGAGACTGGGTTCTTTGGTGGAAATTTGCTTGCTCGGACTGACATCGGGATCCCCCGCCGTCATGGTACCGGCGTTTCGGGACGAGCAGTGAAACTGTCGCACACTCATGTTCACAGGGTTTGTGCTGAGCGGAACGCCTGGGACGCTTACATTCCTACGAGCTAGGGCCGCAGGGGATAAAGGCGCGCGCGCGACGCTGGCATATATGTCGAGGCAAATGAGATGAGGATCTCGAGAATATTTCTGCGAGCAGTTGGTATCCAGTATTCCGAGCGGACTTATCGTTTGTTTGCTGCTAGCCGAGGGTTCGTATGGAAGGCAGACTAACGTGGGCAAGCTCTCACAGAGGAGGCCCACGTGCTGCGAAGGCACTCGGATTGATGTCACACAATGGGTGGATGGAAGGATGAGGGGTAATTGAAATAGATTTGAGACCTGATTGCACGTGCCGACGGCGCGGAGTTTTTCGTTCTCTATACGTTCAGCCTGCAAAACCACAACCCATGTACAGAAAAGTAACGTGCAAAAGTTGTTTCCCAGTAGGCGCATCTTTTGCTCACAACCGGGTCTGTAAAGAAAAAATGACTTTAGGAAAGAGATTCGGATTGCTGTCGGTCGTATCTGCTCGGTCACGACTTAATTAGTTATTGGAAGGCTTCAAAAGTCGGACGATTGTCTTTCTTAACCCGTCCTGGCTAAAAGTGAAGTTTGAATACTGCTTGCAAATTTGCATCCCCGAATTATGCTCTCATAAATAAAATGATCTATCAGAACGCCGGCAGGCGGTACGCACACCAGCACAGTGGTTCCCGACTTTCGTCTGCAGAAAGCATTCCGCAAACCGAAAATCATACAGATACTCGCAATTAACACACTTCGTTTCTCAGTGAACGACGCGCCGGGCGTGAAATTTTGGTGAGATGACTGATAAAAGTCTCACAGAAACCTCGGAGGACGCCTGCAGCTGCAGCACGATGCTGCCGAAAGTTAACGACCCGAGGCGAACAAACAACGACTTACCTGGCCATCAACCGCATCAATAAGAGTTTTCACTGTTGTGCTGAGGGTCTGAATGTTTTCTGTGAAAGCGCTGCACTCTTCCTTCAAATTTTCGGTCTGAGAGTACTTGTCGGGATCGAGGACGCGAATTCGAAACAACTGAGCCAAAAGAGAAACCCAACGGTCAGCACCGAGGTCACCGCATGGACGCACGCCAGGAAATAAGTGGTCTTCGGAGGTTCCTTAATTAAACGTCAACAGAGCAGAAATAAAAGCTTCGAGGCTCAAAAAAGTGCCTTGAGTCGAAGCGCTTCCTTCAGCAAGCAATGAAAATGTGTGAAAGTCGCACTAGAGCACAGATTGAACTTGAACAGCTTATTTGAACCGGTATAATATGCCCACAATTTCGCAAAAAAATGTATCGGGACTTCCGGGTGTAATTCAGCCATGCATTCAAAGCCGAAGAGCTTTGTGTTTGATACAGCGATAATTAAGTTATGGATCGCGTTGTCAGTGGCAGAGTGTGACATGTTACCTCATCGAAAGTGATGCCGCGGTTCTCGACTGAAGACATGCCTACTATAAAGATAAAAAATGTGGTTACGCTAGTACGCCGTGGTCTTAGCGAAGCATCAACATATATGCAGTGTTGTCACTTCTTGAAATGTCCGGTCTCTGTCTTTTAGTTTTTGTACTTGACTCCTTGAAGACGAAGAGGAGACCGAAAGCTTTTTGACCATTTCAATCTGAATCTCGAATCTGAGGAACAGGAAGCAAACTGAAACTTGATAAGCTCAAAAGCAGATTCCGTGAACCTGAAGTTCAAAGTTGAATATCGACTGCGCTCGGCGTGCCTTGCGCTGCTGTGCACACGATCGACGACGAGGGGGGGCGGGGCGGGCCCGGCGGGGGGTCCGGTCCTCCCTCGCCTGTGACGAACCAGGAGCGCTTCGCGCCCGCGCCCCCGAACCTAGGGCGAGGGCGCTTCGTGCGCCCGCGCGCCCCCCACCCTCGCGGGACGCTTCGCATCCCCATTTCACCCCCTGGGAATCGGAATGACAAAAAAATCTAGCCCTCCCCCCCGCCTTGGCATGGCATCAGCATCACATGCCGATGACACGAACCGATGCGGACATGGCATGACATGACATGACTGATATCTTATTTATCCCGGACGGCCCGCAAATCGGCCCCCGGCAACCAAATAATTTACGGTGTCTCCTACCCCTAAACTCAATGCCTATTCTACTAATGTTATACGGTGGGTTAACCCGCCGTAAGAGCAATTTTTGCGAGAACAGGTGTTCCGCTCGGGTAAAACTGGCTAAGCTCCCATAAACAGTCCGGCCGAGTGCTTTTATCATGCATCTCGGAAACCCGGATAATACGAAGTAATGACTGACAGTACAGTACTACTGTACTGTCATCCTAGCTACTAGCGGAGTCACGGTTCCGATCAGAGACAGGTCAGGCTAGGGGCTATCAGAGCCCATAATAATAACCCTGAACCTAAAGTCCAGCACACCACCCGGAGCTGTGACTGTAGCTAATAGGGCTAGGCAAGCGGAGCTAAGTAAACAGATAACAAACAACATTCACTGGAAACAGATATACTTTAAGCTGGGTGCCCGGGGACTTGTCCCGGCACAACCCACTACTGCGGCCAAGGCTAATCAAACCACCAGGATAACAGATAAGCACATTCAGCCACTGCAAAGCTGGTCGGCAGAGCCGAGTTCAGCGGTCGGATTCCAAGGCAGAAATACTTCCGAAGTGAGTTGAGATGATAATTGAAAGGCGTTGACACCACCAGACCCAAGTGGGTCAGGCGGATCCCAAAGCGGAGTGTTGAGACTCTCAAATTGCAGAGCCGCTGAGGTCGATCGAGAAAAGAACGGTTCCACATCCCGCGGCGGCATCGACGAACCAGTGGTAACCACGTGACATAAAATTCTCGCCCGAGAACTTGGAATTCTCGCCCGAGAATTTGGAGCCGGGCAAGGAGAATCCAGCAATGCACCACCGAGATGAACCGCACCGTGGTCGTAAGTGGCTCCGGGCTCAACCAGGCCCCTGACACCACCGCTGACCACGAGCGTCGGCATCGCCGTAGCACTGAAGAGAAATGTAGCCACCATGAAGAGAGTGAGTGCAAACTGACCGATGCCAAATGGCTTGGAGCCTCTGGGGACTCCGAATCGCCGAAGTGCCGTAGTCGCCGGCGTTGCACCCCCCTCAATTTTAGTCAGGCAGACTTCATCGTCATCGGAATCACACACCTCAACAGGCTCAGGGTCAACGTCAAGCCAGTCAGGGTGGATAGTGTTGAATGTCTTGAACGAGTTGTCAGCAGAAGCCATCGGGCCGAGAGCCAGAGAGGCAGACGGCGGCACAAAGGCGGCACTGCTGACCCCACGCAAGTCAATCGGCTTACCATGCACGGGCGCAGAGGCCTTCGGCAGCAGCTGCTTGTTGGCAGTCGGGTCAACGACACCACCAGCAAGCGGACCGCTGACCTCAGCAAATGCAACACGGCCAATGGACAGGTGCTCATCAGGTGCAGACTCAGCAGAGGCAGCGGCATCCTTGAACTGCTGCAGAGCCGTAGGCTCTGGAGCAAAGGAATGCGCAGACAGCTCACAGATTTCAGGTTGCCCCACGAGAGCACACAAGTGCTCCATGGACCCCTCATCCCCAGCGTCAAAGTACCGCTGAAAACGAAGGGCAAGCACGTCGGAGTCATAAGACTCAACGGCTTGGCAGTAGGATGCCGAAATGGTCATTGGGTGAGTGTCCTTGTGAGGACACTCACTCAGCCAATGCTTTGACCCAACGGCGCGGCACTTCTCGTGCCTGCACGTTGGGACAAAGGTGCCAGACCGCTTGTCAAAAGCCACCTCCGAAGAGGCGGAATGAGCAAGCGGTTGCACTCCAGGTCGGTGGAAGTTGCGCGGAGTGTGTTTCCCAGGGGGCTTGGAGCCACCCTTCTTAAGGGAATCCACATCCCGCTGCAACTTGACCAACTGAGCACTGAGCCGATCAATGGCCGAAGCCAGGCCAGTGTCAGTGGTGCAAGACGCAACAGACATGGGCCGCCCCGCAGTGCGCTTGCCCGAGAGCCGCCCGCAGCGGTACTGCTCGCGCACGCGCGCCTGCAAGGTGAGCAGACTCACAGCCGCACGCTGGTCAGCTCGAGCAAACGAGTCAACCAGCGTGGCGTAAGCCGGTCCAGACAGGGCAGAGAGGAACTGCCTTTTAACAGCGTCTTCGGGCAGCGTCGTCAGACGCTGTGCATCCCGAAGGCAACTGTTGAAAAGGCGAATCCCCGCATCAGGGTCACCCTCGTCAGAAATCTTCACGTCAAGCAGTTCAGTCAGAGCGTCGAACGGAGTCGACGCGTCAGCAAGCATACGCACCACCTCCAGGGTGGCGCGTTTGCCATCAGCAGGAACATCCGCACCAGAAGCCTCTACCCAATTACGGGCAGGAGCCAGGAGACCCTGGCGTAGTCAGTAGCAGCAGCACAGAGTACAGCAGTTCATTTGCAGCAGGCAGAACAGGGGTGTCAGCAGCAGTCAGATCAAACAGGGGTGCGAATGCCGGCGACTGCAGTGTGAAGAGCTGCTGAAGTTCGGACACCAATTGAGAAAAAATGTCCGAAGCCGATGATTCGTCCCCACGGAATTTTGCTGCTTTGTCGCCTAATACCTTCGTTGCCGCGGTTTTGGAGCTCTGAACGTCGAATGAATCCCTGCGCAACCGATGAACGAGTGTGGCAGCCGCAGCGGAGTCGTGGGCGTGGCTGCATGCAACGCTCCAACATCATCGAAAATCGTCGCTAACTTACGCGCTCTAGCGCGCGTACGTGGTCTTTGCGGTGTATCCATAATAAAAATGACGGTGAGATGGGGAGCGTGGGCTAGAGTGGCGGCAGTAGAAAGATCAGAAAATGCAGCGGCCAATCCCTGCAGAAGCCTCAGTAACAAGAACAACATCAGACAGGTCATGAGCCGATTGGCTAAAAGTGGTTGCGAGCCACAATACGCGGAATGTCCTCTCCACCGGCCAGGTGAAACGTAAGAAGAAGCCATAATAAGCGACGATACTGCTGCCGATAAACGTTCCGTAAAACTGATCTCCACTTCAAAAGAAGGCCATACCGCGGAAAGATGAACTACTGCCTAAGGGGGCGCCCACCCCATCTCTGTGTCAAAACCTAGCCAAACATGGCAACAGCTAGGCGCCGTGCCATCAGAATTACTAGGGAAGTGGTGACGCGCATAACCTGCGAGAACAGGTGTTCCGCTCGGGTAAAACTGGCTAAGCTCCCATAAACAGTCCGGCCGAGTGCTTTTATCATGCATCTCGGAAACCCGGATAATACGAAGTAATGACTGACAGTACATTACTACTGTACTGTCATCCTAGCTACTAGCGGAGTCACGGTTCCGATCAGAGACGGGTCAGGCTAGGGGCTATCAGAGCCCATAATAATAACCCTGAACCTAAAGTCCAGCAATTTTCGGTGTCCTCTAGTGGCGGCCTAATCGGGTGTACAATGTCAATCATGGAGACAGAGATCTTGCCCCCCACCAGTGGTGCCTCTGTCCTCTCTGTCACCCCTCGATCTGAGGTTCCAGGTCAGCCTGCTGCTAGCGAGCGTCCGATAATAATAATAATATAAGATTTACGCTGAGAATAATGACAATGTCATGAGTCCGTTGTAATCCTGCAAGCAGGCAACTGTAGAACAGAGGGAGTTGAAATCATCCTCATAGCGCGCCCCGAAGGGCTCATCTAGGTCGGATCAACCTAGGAAACCGCGGCATGGCAAAACTACGCAGAGCGCTAAAAAGGTCGTGCCGGCGGAGAAGCAGCAGAGGAGGTGGAAGTGGAGCGAGGCTGCATCTGTGGTGGAAAAAGAGGGCGGAAGCGAGGCGGAGGAAGGGCGGTGGTGGGGGTCGGGAAGGCGGGGGCGGAGGGAGCGGAGTGTGGGGTGGAGGGGGCTAAGGTAGGAGGGGGGTACCCCTATAAGAGAGGGGGGAGGAAGTGTTAATAAAGTGTTCACCTGAATGAAGAGAAGAGAAAGGGTGGAAATGATAGTCATTCAAGGGAGGTCAGGGGAAAAACACGTTTTGCTCTTTCAACAGCTTCTTCTTCAGTGATACCCGTAATTCGGCTAAGAGTGGTTCTGAAAGGGTCATGGATCTCGACCCTAGCATGACCATTAAGGAAGGCGTCACGTCTAATGCGGGTGTGGTATCTGCACAGCCTGGAAAGCTTCTTGAGGAGAGGCTTCAGTCTTCTCTGGTGAACCCCTATGGTGCTAAGAACCTGTCCAAAGTGCTTCGGAAGGTATCCCATCAATGTAAGTTCTTTGGGCCACGTTACAGTCCCTGCAAATGGTGTGTTGTCCTTGTTCGTGTAGGACGTGTCACAGTGTCCTCCGTAGTATTCTGTTGGGTGGGCACTCTGGCGGCTCTCCTGCGAGAGGGGCCACGGGCAGAGGTCGTCGGGGATGACAAGTTTCCTTTCACCCAGGACTTTGATGTGAAAGCTAATAATATAGTAATATATAAGCTTGCACTGTGAAATGTCAAGGCAGTGAGGCAGGGTTTCTCGGTTCGGCTAAAGTCAGATTAAACTGGGAGATACACAGTTTTAAGCTAGCGGACGGACCGTGACACTGACACACGAGCGGAGATAGACAGCAGGCACTGCAAGTGACATCCGAGCAGGCGAGGGGTGACACAGGGCACCACTGACCTCCCCCCTTATGGGGGGTGAGAGTCAGTGTTCCCATGACACCACCTCACCCCGAAGGTGGGAGGTGCACTGCAGGGCCAGCCGGTACTCCCGGGCAGGCGGCTAGAAGAAATGTAATGTTCCTAGCTACTAGTCAACTCGTGATGTGCCAATTCAGGGGTCTCAATCTAGGGTTTGGAGCTGAGTGCCAATCACGACTCCAGCTCCTGGAATGTGCGGCACCCAAACAGGTGAAGATCGAAGTGCCGGCCAGTCGGTGTCCTCGTCCTGGAAGGCCAGGGCGGCACCAACGGGCTCATCCGGAAGCGGTGGGGCAAGGTCCTCAGCCGCAGGCACCACCAGAGCATCGCCGTCGTCATTGTCAATCGTGTCACCACCACAAGGTGCAGGCGGCAAGAGCCGCACGGACCGGAATGCTGCGTCAACAGCGTCAACAGCGGGCACAGCAGGTGGGGCAGGAGTGTGCCCGGAGGCACAGCGTGAGCCGATATGCCTATGCGTCCGTATGTGTGTCATCGGGGGTAATCTGGGATTGGCACGATGACAGTGAAATTGGGCTTGAAATCACGATGAGAATGAATACCAGATGTCCGGGGTATGACAGTATGACACTATGACACTATGACAGTATGACAGTATGACACTATAGTAGTATGACAGTACTGTGGGGGGTGTCATCGTGGAACTCAGTCAGACCCTCGAAGAATGGTCAGATTCGCATCGGGGTTGAAAAGACAATGAAATCGAATATCAGATATTAAGGTTATGACAGTATGACAGTATGACGACTATGACAGTATGACAGTATGACAGTACAGTAGTATGACAGTACTGTGGGGCAGTCATCGTGTCAGCCTGTCGGCATAACATCTGAATCGAGAATGATGAATCGGAATTAGAAATGAGATCGGATCGGGAACTGAACGTTGAGCCGAAGTGTGACATCGGCTCTCGAGTGGTTGACCCTGCAACCTGAGTGACGAGTGAATAAGTAGAGCACTTGAGAAGTGTTTAGCCTTCAGAACTCGGAACCGAATTATCGTTTGTACCTCAATCTGGCCCTGATCCAGTATATTATAAAATCCGAATTGTGTACCTTTGCACGTTCAATCAAAAACATATTTCCGAGCATCTGTCGTAGTGCCCCAGGCACAATTGGTATCAATGAGCGTTACTTGAACACCTCCGCGCGTTCAACCACGGCGTTACCGTAACTTCCGTTATACTGCGGGGGGAGACTCATACTTTTGGGAAACTTTGCGCAACTTTTACGTCAGAAAAGCCATTTTTTTTCAAAGAAGGAATCCATATACTGCTCCCAAAAGTCACAAAACATCAGTATAACGTTCCCTTAACAGTGGGGGCCCAACCAGGCTCAGAAAAGTCAAGATTCGTTTTCCGATCTTAAACTCCAAGTCTGCCCCAGGCTACAAACAACCGTCAGGGAGCACCCTAAAGGGTTTCCCCGGTTTATAGTAGCCAGGAAAACCTCATAACTCACTTTCTAGAGCCTTAAAAAGGCGAAAAACAGCCCAAAATAGCCGTTTTAGCCCGTTTTCAGCCTACCCCAAAACCTTCCACAGTAGCCCCCACCACCAAAAACTCCTTCCCCAGACCCCATAGGACAGCCTAGAACCCCTCAATACCGCCCTCACGGCCACCAGCAGTTGGGAAAGCCGCTCAAAACAGCGCTTTTAGTGGTTTCTGGACAGTTCCTGGACAGTTTCTGGACACCTCTGGTTTACTCTCTGGCTGGAATATTTCTGGAGTGTACGAAGCCCGGTTACCTTCTGGGACCTTGCTGAGCTTTCTGGTTGCAGTTTCTTGACCTCTGCCTGCATACTTAGGCACTTGAAATCTGTGTCGCGGAGCCCTGGCGAAATTTTGAGTACGCCAGTGTATGGCAGTTTTCCCCACAAAAGCACAGAAGAGAGTGGTGGAAACAGGGACCCCTCAAGTGGTTATTTCAACCAGACCCCACCTTCCCACCAGCAGGAGCCTTCGATAACTCCCCAGAGGGCCCCCTCCCACCTTCACCCTCCTCTTCAGACGACGAGGTGGAAGACAACTGAGCGCCTGGACAGCATACACCCTGGCTATCCCACCAGCGCGCCACTACCGTGAGTGGTACTACCAGGGGTTCACGGTTTTTGTCTTCAACTACCCGGACCCTTACCACCCAGCAATACCGGTGCTTCCTGGTGAAACCTTGGCCGACGCTCCACCGTCTCCAGAAGTCAGCCCTACACCTTCTCCTCCTCCTTCCCCCCTTCACGAAAGCGACACTGAATAAACAAAAGGCGAGCACTTCCTACCTTCTGCTCACCTGTGGCTTTTGCCACACCCAGTGTGCGATCTGATCAGCTCAGCAGCCAGTATGTCGCAACATATATCAGAGTCCTTTCCCAGCATGGGGGTCAGTGCAGAGCCGTCACGCCCCCCATTGTTCTCGCCCCTCACCTTCCCATCGCCCGCCGCTTACGCTTCCGCTCACCCCATTCCACATCCAGGCACCACCATGCCCTACACAGCGGTGCCCCGCCCTTATACTATGCCGGATGGCACCCCCGCACAGGCTGTATGGAACGGCGTCAATTGGGTATTGCCCCAATCAGCGCCCCTCGCTGGGGGAGTATCACCAGTGCCGTTCACACTGGGAACCCATCACCCCGTGGGCGCATATCCCACACCGTTCCAACAACAGCTACAGCAGCAGCAGCAGTGGCTCGCGTACCAGCAGCAGCAACAGCAGTGGCTTCAGCAGCAGCCACTGGAACCGATGCAGCAGCAGTTACAGCAGCAGCAGTTACAACAGCAGCAGTTACAGCAGCAGCAGCAGCAGCAGCAGCAGCAACAGCAGCCGCAGCCGCCACAACAGCCGCAGCATCGACCACAGCAGCCCCATCAGCTGGCGCCAGCCACCTCCGCGCTTCATGACTCAGGCGCGGATCTCTCATCGCTGCAGCACTTCATCAGCATCGGCGCCGCGGCCCTGCCGGACCCTCTGCAGGTACCCCTTGACAGCGGGGTTCAGCAGAACGTCTTGGGCGGTACCCAGCTCTTGGTGCGTCACCTTCCCGCGGTGGCGACAACCTCAGAGACTCGCCGGCGTCGGCGTTCCCGAAGGGCATCTTCGGGCCCTGCGACACATGGCAAGCATCTTCCAGGCCCAAGCCACGCACCTGATCACTCTGACCCCGACTCCGGTACGGACATCAGCCGCACCAGCACGGGGACCAGAGGCAGCCGAAGCACGCAGGCACGGGCTGAGCGCAGGCGGAGGGCCGCCCACAGGTCCGGCTCCGACTCGGACGCGAGCAGCCGAAGTGAACACATTCGCAGAGAAGTCCTGGCGGCAGTACAGGCCCTGGACATCTCCGCGGTGCTCTCGAGAGGACTCGCGCTGCCTGGTGCGACGGCATCGGCAGGAGCCTCCCCACCAGGCGACCCTCAGGGCAGCGCACAGGGCCTGACGGCGGACCATCTACACGAGGCAGACGCCGCCGCCAGCGTAACCCCTCCAGTGCCTCAGACCGCCGCTGAGACCGCTCCCGCCGAACCTCCCACTCAGGGCCGGCCAAATCCCCATAACATGATGGTGGCCCGCCGGCGGCAGTCGATGGAGACGGTGGTGCACGGTGGTGGCAATCCCGACTCAGAGCCCAGAGACTCCAGTTCAAGCGACTCGCCACCAGGCCCCCCTAGTGATCCACCTCAGGATCCCCCTGACGATCCCGCACCAGAGCCCTCCTACCCTCAGTACCCAGAGGTCAGAGCCCTCTTCGTCACCCACGATGGTGGGTCATTGTGGGTGCACCAGTCAGCTGGGGTGCGAGGCGCGGCAACCGTCTCCCTACCATGGGACGAACGCCGCCGGGCTGGGGTGCAGGGCGACGCCATCTTGTTCAGGATCATGCACCTGCTGGGAGCGCCGCTGACTGCATATGCGCGCATGGGGGGCCGGCTACACCATGCACCCCTACCCCTTACCAACCCTCGTGTGGAGACCTGGGTCCTCATGGTCGACCGCGAGGTCATGGATATGGCAATGGGGGACCCAGCCGCGGCCAATGTGCGGTCTACCAGCATGGGGCAGCCAGTATGGGAGTGGATCCCTGCTACTGCGCGGGCGGGGAGTCGGAGATGCAGAACTTCGATCAGGACGGGCTCGCCGCGTGGTCGGAGGTCAGCAACTCCGATTGGTACCGGAGCATGAGCGTGGTGGCCGCACAACCATCCACACCCCTGCCCTTCCATACACCTCTCCCACTCCCCGCACCACCATCAGCCCCTACATTACCGCCCACTCCGACCGCAGTCCCCACAAACCCGGAAAAAAGGTTATCGAGGAATAGATAACTCCAAAATGGGGAATAGAAATTTCGATCTGTTTTTGGGGAATAGATTATATGTCACATGCCATCGAGCCATGCCATCTATCGTTTCGGTTTGTACTACTGTACAGTATGAACTATCACTCGGTACCCCGGAGGTTCCCCGGAGGAGGCGCAAGCGGTTCAGCGTGTGCAATATTTTGCGTCTGGCACACCCCCTTCTTCAAAACAATTTTTTGCATGTAGCATGAAGCATAATTTTTTCCACCATTCGATTCTAAAGCGTTTGTATTCATTAGGTGAATACCTTTCGTTTGAGCTATCGATTGGCCCCATCCGCAACCGCATCAGCTTAGCCTTCGCGACTGCAAGCTAAGTTGGTGCGGTGTGAGATGGTTTCAACCACTTGCGGCTTTGCATAATAGGGGTTTTCGTGAGAATCTTCTCACGAAACTTGGCAGTGATATTGTTCATATCAATATCAGTGCACCCTCAAGAGCATATGGCAAGCCGTTGAGTATATTAAAGACGGCCGCGTGCTGGCATGATGCCTTTTGGGTTTGAAACCCAAACCCAAGCATGCCAAACAGCGAAGGGCTTCCCGTGAGTTCCAGCGCACGTAACTTTGCAAAATATATTGATAAGATGCATATATTTCACTTTTCTGAAGTGCAAGGTTTGCGATAGCTTGTGCGCGAAGTTAACATATCATTTCTTTGACCCAGATTTATGAGTTTGTATATCACGCTAAAATCTGTGTCAAAGAAATAGTAATACCATTTTGTGCACAGACTTTCTTAGACCTTGTGCTTCGAATATATCAAAGATAAATATCTTGGCAATATTTCTACGCAGTTACGTGCGCTAGAACGCACGGGAAGCCCTTCGCTGTTTAGCATGTATTGGGTTTGGAAACATTCGAACCCAAGCCCAATAGATCTGCCAAAGAAATAAATTGATGGTTTTGCCAACAAGTTATCTCAAACCTTGTGCTTCTGAGAACTGAAAGATATGTGTCTTGTAAATATTTGTGCATAGTTTCGCGCGCTATAACGCACGGGAATTGCTTTTCAGTTTGGCATGTATTGTGGTTGGGTAAACTCGAACACAAACCCAATAAATCTCCAAAGAAATAAATTGATGGCTTCGTGCACAAGGCTTTTGAGGCCTTGGGCCTTTGGCAACTAAAAGATATATATCTTAGTAATACTTTTGCAGAGTTACGGGCGCTGGAACTCACGGGAAGCCCTTTGCTGTTTGGCATGTTTGGGTTTGGGTTTGCATGTACCCAAACCCATGATGTGTAGCACGCGTTTTGCGCATAGCTTACATCAGAGGTTGTGCGTTTGAGGGTGCACCAATATTGCTGTTAGCAATATTGGTGCCAAGTATCGTGCGCTAGAACGCACGAGAACCCCTCCGCTGTTTGAGTTTTGATGCGATGTGCATGAAAGTTATAAGGGCCTCTCAGCTTAGCTCGCAGTCGCGACTGCAAACTGAGCTGATGCGGCCACGGCTCAGTCAAGAGCTCAAAAAACTCCTACCTAAGAGTCTAAATGATATATCTTTGTGCATTACGAACGTTGGAAAATGTTTTCCCAATCGAATTTACTCGCAAACAGTGTGGGCAATCATACGTGCAGTGAAATATTCACGGCCGTGAATTTAATATTCACGGCCGTGAATTTAATATTCACGGCCGTGAATTCCAGATTCGGGAGGGCGTAAACCGTACGTTTATGTGAGAACTGAAGTCGGCTTGGTTGCAAAGACCTGTCTGGTATTTTCTCTAAGTATTTTCAGACGTTCCCAAAGTGACCAAAAACCGAACGATCGGCGATCGAACGGTTTTTGGTCACTTTGGGAGTGAGATCGTGAGTTTAGGCTTGGTGACAACACGCGAAACAACACTGAGTATTTTCAGACGCGTTCCCAAAGTGACCAAAAACCGAACGATTGGCGATCGAACGGTTTTTGGTCACTTCGGGAGTAAGATCGCGAGTTTAGGCTTGGTGACAACACTGAGTATTTTCAGACGCGTTCCCAAAGTGACCAAAAACCGTTCGATCGCCGATCGTTCGGTTTTTGGTCACTTTGGGAGTGAGATCGTGAGTTTCTAAGGCTTGGTGACAACACGCGAGACAACACTCAGTGTTTAAGTATTACCAGTGTTTAAGTATTACCGTCTGAAAATACTTCGAGAAAATACTCACTGTTTGATTTGTTAAATATGCAATTTTAACTAAAGGCGGAAGGCTTTCTCTCCGGGAGTGTGCCCCTGTCCAGCGAAATAAAGATCTCTAAGATTGTATACTAATCTGAGTCTTCAAAATATTATCACATATTCCTAGTTAGAATGATAATGTGGGTACCCGTTTCGCAAAGAAGATGAAACCCCATAGCGCAACTATTGCGGGTTTCAAATTCCTTAAATTGATAAATTCCACCCGCTTCCGCCAAATGAACGCGTCATCCCACAACGAGATGTGTGGTTGACCGTTCAGTTTGTGCAATTTGTTTAGGGAAAACAACGCATACGAAATACTATTTTTGCTAACGCTTCCCTCATCCGAAGGTTGCCCAGGCTCTCTTGCAAACGAGCGCGCGAATGAGGGAAGAAACGTTTAGCGGAAACGTGGACGCGGTTGACATCCGCGTTTCCGCTAGAGGTGAAATTGCACTGCCAAACGGTCAGTATGTGTTTATTATGCTTATATGATATGCGTGATATGTTCATGTTTCAAACCCAAAAGGCATCATGCCAGCACGCGGCCGTCTTTAATATACTCAACGGCTTGCCATATGCTCTTGAGGGTGCACTGATATTGATATGAACAATATCACTGCCAAGTTTCGTGAGAAGATTCTCACGAAAACCCCTATTATGCAAAGCCGCAAGTGGTTGAAACCATCTCACACCGCACCAACTTAGCTTGCAGTCGCGAAGGCTAAGCTGATGCGGTTGCGGATGGGGCCAATCGATAGCTCAAACGAAAGGTATTCACCTAATGAATACAAACGCTTTAGAATCGAATGGTGGAAAAAATTATGCTTCATGCTACATGCAAAAAATTGTTTTGAAGAAGGGGGTGTGCCGGACGCAAAATATTGCACACGCTGAACCGCTTGCGCCTCCTCCGGGGAACCTCCGGGGTACCGAGTGATAGTTCATACTGTAGTACAAACCGAAACGATAGATGGCATGGCTCGATGGCATGTGACATATAATCTATTCCCCAAAAACAGATCGAAATTTCTATTCCCCATTTTGGAGTTATCTATTCCCGAATCATTATGCTACCCACAAACCCCGCGCCTGCGCCTCCGCCCGCGCATGCCCCGGGACCACCACCTCCTGCCCGTTTTCCCCATTCCGCCGCCGCAAACCCCGTTCACTCTGCCGCTGCCGCGAACCCCGTTCACTCTGCCGCCGCTGCGAACCCCGTGCTCTCTATCTCCCAGCGCCACCCCCTTTGTTCCAGGCATCGTCCGTCTGCCGCAGGGCACTAACCTGCGAGCATCTCCAGACGAGGTTCGCCTGGAGCACAAGACCAAAGAGATAGTGCTAAAGCTGGTCAAGAGCGTCACCAGGTTCCCCCGCTCCGCGTCCGACACAAAATCGGCCGACAAGGAGGGCCTCCTGACGCAGTTGGAGCACTACTCCCACATGGTGCGGAAGGTATTCCAGGAGGCCATCGTGATCGAAGCACTGACCACTCCCAGTTGTACGCCATCGGTATCAGAGTACCAGGCGAGTGTGTCAAGCCTTCTTTGGAGCTTCAAGGAGTACACTCTTCAAGACCAGCAGAGAAAGTTCTTGGAGCGCGCGGCGGGGACCTTTGGGTCCGAGCAAGCTTGGCACCAACGCTACGGGGAGCTGGACGTGTTCTTCAGCGATCTGGCGGTGTGCTCTCTGACGCAGGCCTACCTGGAGAACGCACACGGCGAGGCCATTGCCCTGAAGCAGGCGGTGAACGAGACCGCGGCGGAGTATTTCTCGCGACTGGAGACCCGCATGGCCTCCGTCAACTTCCTGGCCGGCAGAGTCCCCAATTGCGTGGAGATGACCAACCTGTCGATGCTCTCTACGTACCGCCGGGGGCTGAAATATGCACCCAAGGTGATGCGGCGCCTGAGAGCCATCCACTTGGATGTCTCCAAACCAGAAGAGTGGGAGAGGAAGGCCGTCGCTGACGACATCCCAGGCACCCACAACGCCTTGTTGAAGATTCGGGAAGTTGCTGAGGAGGTGGAGAGTGACATTGACACGGAGGCGGCTCAGAGGCGCTCTCAAGACCGTCCTCCCCGTGCTGTTTCCTTCGCTAACCCACCACCTCGCACCCCCTTCTACAGGCGTACCCCCTCTTCGAGCCGCCCGGCTCTTGCCATGCTGGAGAACGGGCCTGCCACCACCGTCGCCGCGGCAGTGACCCCCTTGCCACCACCACCTGGCCTCTCCCGCCCCGACGCTCCGAAAGTCCGCCGGTGCTTCGCCTGCGGCTCTGCGGAGCACATCGTCCGTAACTGTACGGACGAGGCTAAACTCAAGGAGTGGAGGGCCAATGCACCCGCTCGACTGGCGAACTCCCCTGGGTGTGTAGCCGCCGTCGTTTGGGCCATCGAGCAGCAGGAGGACATCTCCTCGGTGGATGGCGTCCCAGAGGAGTTCTCCGAGGAGGTCTTGGCTCTTGCTACCTGTGAGGACGAGCAGAGCTATCAGACCCTGGCGGCCCTTGCGGGCATCGAGCTTGTGGAGGGTGACGGCCTTCCCCCGGTGGAGAGCGATGAATGACTGGCCGGCGGCCAGCCCCAGACCCTGCCCTTCGAGGAAGTGAGGTCTTGCCCTGATGATCAGACCCTCTCCGCCCTGGATGGCTATTACCCGGAAGTACTGGTAATAGTACTTTCGACGCCGAAAGTACTGTCACAAGTACTTTCACGGCATAATTTTTTTCGGGGTCTTCCCATTATTGGGGGGGGCTGCCAATCATATCCCAGTCCCCTAAGGACCTAAACTGAGTTGTCTTATGCCCCATTGGTCGGCTTTCCACTTGTAGCCTTCTCAATGGATGCTAGAAGCCAAGGGGGTAGCATTTTTTGTTACATTCCATTGTTTTGTAGTTGCAAAGATAGTGCCCTCTCCTTTTGAATTTTTTGAAAGCACGCATTGGCCGATGAACAAGCTGGCGATCACTCAAATCATAACTATATATCGCATCTAATCATGTATGTGACAATAAATCTGATGACATGATGGCATGTATGATAAGTTGCGGGTCAAACCCAGCCCTACAAGTGTGTTTAAACTAAGGGATCTTATGGTAGGATAGGGTACACAAGTAGCATGCCGTGGATTCTCCCAACGGGCACCCTTGTACCGAGTATCGCTCGGAGATGATTTGTAACGATGTTGTGGACTATGAGACCCATTTTTGGGACCCCGATCGATGTCTAAGGTGCATATTTGAGTTTTGAAGAGAGTTCAGAGCCTAGCAGACAGCGTACCAGTACGCATACACAAGTAGCATGCCGTGGATTCTCCCAACGGGAACCCTTGTACCGAGTATCGCTCGGAGATGATTTGTAACGATGTTGTGGACTATGAGACCCATTTTTGGGACCCCGATCGATGTCTAAGGTGCATATTTGAGTTTCGAAGAGAGTTCAGAGCCTAGCAGACAACGTACCATTACGCATACACAAGTAGCATGCCGTGGATTCTCCCAACGGGCACCCTTGTACCGAGTATCGCTCGGAGATGATTTGTAACGATGTTGTGGACTATGAGACCCATTTTTGGGACCCCGATCGATGTCTAAGGTGCATATTTGAGTTTTGAAGAGAGTTCAGAAGCCTACAGACAGCGTACCAGTACGCATACACAAGTAGCATGCCGTGGATTCTCCCAACGGGAACCCTTGTACCGAGTATCGCTCGGAGATGATTTGTAACGATGTTGTGGACTATGAGACCCATTTTTGGGACCCCGATCGATGTCTAAGGTGCATATTTGAGTTTCGAAGAGAGTTCAGAGCCTAGCAGACAGCGTACCAGTACGCATACACAAGTAGCATGCCGTGGATTCTCCCAACGGGCACCCTTGTACCGAGTATCGCTCGGAGATGATTTGTAACGATGTTGTGGACTATGAGACCCATTTTTGGGACCCCGATCGATGTCTAAGGTGCATATTTGAGTTTTGAAGAGAGTTCAGAGCCTACAGACAGCGTACCAGTACGCATACACAAGTAGCATGCCGTGGATTCTCCCAACGGGCACCCTTGTACCGAGTATCGCTCGGAGATGATTTGTAACGATGTTGTGGACTACGAGACCCATTTTTGGACCTTGATCGAAACACCATAGCAAGACCCTACTTTTATGTTATCTTACCAGAGTAACCACTGAGTGTGTAATATGTTAGGAATGTGCGCTGCTATCATTCTGAGTGGGAATATAGTGGCCTCTACGTGTTCACATTGAAGTTTAAGAAAGTCGGAAATTAAAAAATCGTGCAGTTGGAGTAATTAGGCTCCAAAATTAATTTTCCTGAAATTAAATGTGGCAGTGTGTCTGGAAATCTATTGTTTAATAGTAGGGTTGATTCAAATCGGTTCGGCAAGCGGTGTAATACTAGTACGGTCATGCATTAATGTTAAGATCGATATATTTGATATATACATCACTTTATAACTCGCATGGATCGCAATATCGAGGCAGTTATGGCAATTTGGGTTTGGGTTTGAATGTGGCCAAAATGGCATTATTGTGGAGTATGTGACCAGCATTCCGCTTGGGAGGAATGCCATAAATTGTGCAAGCTAAACATGGATCAAACCCCTCAACTCAAAGGACACTCATCTATGGCAGTATATCGAATTTTAGAAATGTTAACGAGCTCTATACATTCACATATGCGGTCACCATGCATTGCCCCTGGCCCATATTTTTCCTAAATTCACCTAAATTTTTTTTTGAAATTTTTCCGGGAAGCACCTATATTTTCCCTCCCATTTTGAGAAGGCACCTATATTTTTCCTAAATTTCTTTTGCTTTAAAATGAGCATGCGGGCCCCAAACACTCCCAAATTGAGCCGAAAATCTTTCGTGCGCGGAGGTGCGGAGGTGCGGACGCACGGAAAGAAACGCGGTGAGATGTAATAACGCGGTGCGATGTAATAACGCGGTGGGATGTAATAACGCGGTGAGATGGAATAACGCGGTGGGATGTAATATTGGGGCGAGATGGAATAACGCGGTGGGATGTAATATATTGGGGCGAGATGGAATAACGCGGGGGATGTAATATTGGGGCGAGATGGAATAACGCGGTGGGATGTAATAACGCGGTGAGATGGAATAACGCGGTGGGATGTAATAACGCGGTGAGATGGAATATGATAAGTGATAAGTGAGCGGTGAAACCAAGAGAAAAGGGAAAAGAGAAAAGAAAGGGGGAAAAAGAAAAAAGAAAAGGGAAAAGGGAAAAAAAGAAAGAGAAAAAGGAGGAGAAAAAAACAGAGGGGGCGAGGGGGGGAGGGCGTAAGTACGGAGTGTGCGTAGCTTGCGGAGCCCACGTAGTCGACCCCCCTCTGCCGGGAGGCAACGCTCCGCGAAAATCGGTTTCCTAAAACCCAATATCCTACTAATAGAAAATATATCCGCAGGGTTTATGTCATATCCACCGGATATACAGTATGCTATTAACAGGATATATGATATCGACCGGATATACGATATTAATATGATATATGATATGGACGTGTCACCATGTTATCACCTTCACTACATGATCGATCAGTGTGCAAACTGTACAACAAATAAGAAATAACACATAAGAAACAGTAAACAGTAATTAAGAAACAGTAAGCAGTAATAAGAACTAGTAAACAAGATATACACTTTCAATTCAACGAATTGGGGTTTTCATTATATTACAGCACCCGCTTATTATACCGAAGCATAAGTGCACTTTGCAGATAGTCTGCCAAGGTGCTGTCCTGGTTCTCTCCGAACATATTTTTCAGCAAAGAGAAAACCCGTTCACATGCACACGAGTTGGGAGACAGTGAAAAAACTATTCTGGCTGCTTGCCCCCACTTTGGGAGCTTCCCTGCATGCTTCCTCCACCATCCTAACACAGCATCTGTGAAAGCCGCCACGTCGTTGTTGTCACAACTGAAACCTGCTGCTGCCGCCATGTATTCTGGCAGCTCACCTTCCAGTTCAGCCACCAGTTTGCCACCAGCATGACGTGCAAGTGGAACAATGGCTGCCAACCTCTGGACCCAGCAGGCATCAACAGCATTCTCCGCAACGAATGACGGGTCAAACAGTTGTGCTACCTCACACACAAGGTATGCATGCGTGCAATCGTATGATCTATCGCACTGTCCTGTCAACCGCTTCTCGAGATATTGGTAGGCACCCTGTAGCTCTGCGATGGCCCACTGTCGAAGCTCCTGTCTCGAAACGTTCATCAGCGGTTTCAGCTCAGCAGCCGTCATGGTCTCTGAGTCCCCATCGTCATATGTTATGTGATACACATACTCTGCGGGGTCTTCCTTATCGATGCTCGATACTCGGCCGGTGAAGGTCCCATAGCCAGGGAACTCTTTCCTAATCGCACAACCCACCTTCAACTCTTGGGCGCGGCGGATGACCGCATCCACGTTTGGCAACAAGCCCCTGTTCTCAATGTCGTCCACCAAGGCACGCCCATACTTGCGTAGGCTTTCAACACGCCTGTACACAAGCAATATCTCCAACCGGTCCCCTTCCAGGGCGTGCCAACAGATTTGTCAACCCATCATACCCTGCTGCAAAAGACACCTCCAACCGCAAGGGGTCCGCCTGATAAATATCCAGCATCTTGCGTGTGGTGGCATCCCCAACGCCCTCATCTAGTAACCGTTGCAGCAAGACAGGGACGCTGTCGAAGTTCAACGCGATCTCGTTCTCAACCTCCTGTCTACTCCACCACCTTATGCCTATTCTCCCGGGGGTGGGTTAACCCACCGTAAGAGGGGTTTACGGTGGGTTACCCAACCCTAAGCATTTCTCATTTCCCGCGTACTCCGTGCGATAACAGGCGGTTAACCCCATGAAAAATAACAACTAGACACTCATACGGAGCTGTCAAAACCACCAACCACCCAAGCACGGCTTTGGAAACTCACAAAACTCATGCCGCCAACAACCCAAACCAACAGAAATCCAGAAAAATATGTTGGTCGTTTGCTTTCCGTCCCGGCAGGTGCCTGTGGTCGGGATTGGGCCCTTCAAGAGTTCGGCGAAAAGTGTAGTGACCCCTTACAATACCCTCTCGACGCGGAGGTAGTAGGCTATGACGCAGGGAAGGCAGTGAGCAAGCGCTTCACTGTCAAGTTCAAATACGATGGTGACGTGCACGATAAGGCCTTGAAGTTCGTGGAGGAATATCTGGTCGGCGACCCACCGGAGAACGAAAGCGACGAAGAGGAGGCACCGACCGAGACTGCCTTAGCTCTTGTTGTTCGCAGTGGCAACGGCTCTGACTCGGCCGACCCAGCATCGCCACTTGTTCGCCCTAGGCCTCACAGGAATATTGGCCGGCGTGTTACTGATAGAGTAGCCTCTGTTGTTGAAGATGTTTCTGAAGATGACATGGACGACGCTGGTGACGACTTGCCGGATGCGCCAGAACATGAACCTGCGCTAGGCGAACTCTTGTTGGGAAAATATTCCTTGGCGTGGACGGAAGCTCCTGTACTTTCTTGCCAGCGTGAACAAGATGACTTCACTGCAGAGGGTCCCAAAGTTCATTGGCAGCGAGTTTTCGATGCACTGCCAGAGCTCGAGCGCACAACGTTTCTAAAATACTTTGGCGTGTTTTTTCCTGTATCTATTCTTCCTTGGTGGTGTGCGCAAATAACTGTTCGAGGCAGGCAGCAGTTTGGAAAGCATTTCCTGAGTGGCAATCGCGACTTTACACTTGGTTTATTCTTTGTCTTTATAGGGGATTTCTTCTATATGGCAGTCAATCCAGGACTTCCTCGAGAGGACTACTTTAAAGAGTCTCTTCCTTTCCCTCGACCCTCCCATAACCTCGCACGTTTCGGCTTATCTAAGAAGGATTTTCAGAACGTGATCTCTGTCTTAGAGTTACCAGAATACAACTCAGGCTATTCAGCAGCAACTCAGGATAAT
Source organism: Cymbomonas tetramitiformis (assembly GCA_001247695.2). Classification (NCBI taxonomy): domain Eukaryota; kingdom Viridiplantae; phylum Chlorophyta; class Pyramimonadophyceae; order Pyramimonadales; family Pyramimonadaceae; genus Cymbomonas; species Cymbomonas tetramitiformis. The sequence goes on from LGRX02033499.1 coordinate 68,903, forward strand.
TCTACGGCACTATTTCGTGAGAAGTGTGGCCCACCGGCGGGGACGCCCTCTCCAGACTTGTTTCGTTGGGTACGGCGTTTTATCGACACGTGGAATGCTTGGATCCAACACACGTACAGTTCTTCACATCTCTTGAATCCTGACGAAACCATGATACGGTGGTTGTCAAAATACGGTCTTCCTGGTTTCATGTTTGTCCGACGCAAGCCGGATCCTTTGGGGCACGAACTCAAGTCTGTCGCTGACTGTCTTGTTCGTGTGATGGTGTTTGTTGAACTACAAGAAGGCAAGGATCGCGACCGCTTGAAACGCTACTGCGCTGAGCATGGTGCAACCACTTCTTTTCTTCTGCGAGTCGTTGACGGTATGGAACTGCTGGGAAAGGGCAAGGAATTTTATGCTGACTCGTGGTTTGGCAGTGTGAAAGCTGCGGTATTATTGCTAGAGCGTGGTAACTACTTGAAAGCTTTAGTGAAGACCAACACTAAGTTTTACCCTCTTGCAGCACTGAAGGGCCTTGCTGAGAATGTTGACATCTCCACGCACAGTACACGTGCTGTCTCCCTTGTCACGGATGTGATGTTGGACACAGGTCGAAGGCGCATATTCGCTGTCTATCACAAGGGCCCTGCACAGAGCGTGCTTCCGATGATCGCCAGTTGCGGAACAACCTTACCAGGTGACGTCAGAGTATATGACGCCCACCAGAAGCTCTCCACAGGGGAGCGCCGCATCACACAGAGGGAGTGTAAACAACCTGAGGTGGCCTGCGACTATCGCAAACGTTTTCATGTTGTTGACAATATCAACCAGGCCACAAACCAGACTGAGCGTCTCGACGAAGCGTGGAAAACACACTACTGGCCGCACCGAGATTTTGCAAAGTTCGTGGGCATATCCAAGGTTAATGCATGCCATGCCTGGCAATATTTTGATGCTTCTGCAAACGGAATTCCTGCGGCCGATCGCAACCGACACTTTACAGAGGGGTTTCTTTGCGAGCTGTTTAATAACCCGTTTTTGAAACCGACCGATATGCGGAAAGGTGCAGAGCTCGAGGAGAGTGGTGTGCCCACTCGTCTCTCTCCCTCGTCAGAGTTGGTGCGGGATCTCTTTGTGTCCCCAGCGCCGACTGCTCGTGGTTCTGAGCAAGGCGGGCAACTTGCACTCGTGAGCGCTGCAGAGGCTACTACTCTGGCAGCTGGCAGTGAAGAGGTGGAAGCTCCTGCTGTTTGTTTTCTGACGGGTATACCAGGTGGGCACGCGCAAAAGTGCACTGTTCCTGAGTGCAAAGCGCAGTGCTACTCAGTATGTGGACGGTGTCACACCCCCAACCGCCATGCCTGGCTGTGCGGTGCCAAGACTCACAGAGACTGCTTCCAGAAACACGTCGCACGTGTGGCGGAGGCAGGGAAGAACTTCACACCGAAGCGCAAACGAGTTGCCAACCTGGTCAACAAGGCAGAGGAACTCAAACGTGCCAAAGCGCGCGCTGAGCGCTCTGTGGAGGAGGCCAACTTAGCAGCAGAGCAGGCTCGCGCAGCGGCTGAGGCTTTGCGTGACCTTATGGAAGAGTCGTAGGCTGTACAATTATTTTTCGTTGGCATATTACACCTTCTTGATTTAAACTTTTGTGTTATAGTATGCTTAATATGTTAGTACACGAGGTAGAAGGTAAAAGAACTTACCTTGCATATAACGAGTATTTCTTCTAGAATTCACATGATATTTGGCTGTATACCCAAATATGGATTCGTGCGAGCGAGGTTAGATATAGTGACTTTGGGCATGCATGTGATAAATCGTGATGCCTCAACACATTATTGAACCTTAAAAAATCTTAACATGCCATCAGAGATGAGGTGTATAGCCTAGGTGAACCTACCAATACGTCCGGTTTTTGGTAACCCACCGTAAGCAATTGCCTGAACCCACCAGTCGACCCTACCGACTTGGCATAGCATTTTCATGAACAAAATCAATCGGAGTGCATTATATTATGGTATCTACGGTCGAAAGCACTCATAATAGTTGTCCCAAGTCATAGGTTCGATGCCTCAACTCGATTTATGCATGAGTTATAGGCCATTCAAAATTGCTCTTACGGTGGGTTAACCCACCGTAACCCCGGGAGAATAGGCACTTATGTTGGAAAACCCCACCATTGCAGTCCCTGTTAACGCCTTCCACATCTGCGTCGCGGTGTTGTTATTCTGTACGAGAATCAACCAGGAGGTCATAAACTCACGCTTCTCAGGGAATCCCACGCGATCTCCAGTGTTGTTTAATGTGTGGGATATACACAGCAAGTCAGTGGCGCTGGGGAATGTCACCAGCAACCTGGCAGTGGCTGTGCCATTCACTTTGACTGAATCACGTCCAAACCCACTGACTGCCTCAAATGGCAACCCAAGCTCATGAGCCACAAGCGTTGTCAAGGTAGTGCTCAGAGCCGCGTTATCAGGGCTGGCATTCAGGGTGACGAACTGCACAAGACGCTGAATTAAATTGAACTCCACGTCACAAAATCTGGCGACAGTATTCAAGGCCTCACCAAGTCGCCTAGTTCCATCAAACATGAAGAATACGCTCTGACCCTGAAGCTCGTGATGAAGATGTTCGAACTCCAAGCTCTCGATCTTCGGAACATACTGGCGCAAGTGCTCAGAGCCAGTCAGCTTGATGGCAGCGCGCTCCAAAAGTGGACGTAAATAGTCACCCTTAGATATAGGCACCCCAGCAAATAATAGACTCTCAGTCACACGATACCGATATAGATGAACCTCCGGTTCCAAGCCGGCAGTCGCCTCGTCGTTGTGCGCCGTAAAGTACTCGGTCAAAACATCGGTGATGTGCGCGTCATCTTGACGTTGCTGAACATACTTGTCCTTGGCGAGGGAGTGCTTGGCGCTGGAGACATGGGTCTTCACAGATTGCTTGAGGAGGGACAACTCCTCCTTGCAGCACGAGCAAAATAACTTCCCACCCGAGATGCGCAAACAATGGTTGGGGAACTCCTTCAATCTTTGAGAAGGCTGAATCTTCGGCTCCTTCGTTATGCGGATACCCCCTCCTGCACGCTTTGTGCCACTAGGGGGTTTTTTCCTAATAGTTCTATCTCTTTCATGCGCAGCCAGAGCTGGGCCATCAGTATTTCCGCTGGCGAGATGAGGACCACGCTTTCGCTTGAACTGGTCGAACGCGTTGGTGAGGGGTTGGGAGCGGGTGCGCTCGTACGCAAGCTCAAGCCTCGTAGGCGCACGCTCATCGTCATGTCGTGTGTCACCCGACGAGAAAGACTGCATATCCAAATGGACTGGGCGGAGAGTTGGAGCTGAGTCTGAATCTGATCCTCCATCGGAAGAAAAATAATCGGCCACGAGAATATTTTCCTGAGTCCTGAGGTCTTTGGTCTTCATGGTGTGATCGTGTGAAGGTTTGGAGGCGGAGAAAGAGGTTTACAGTAGAGGTTTGAGCAGTCAGATCGCCGATGACAAATCGCAGTTTGGCGGGGTATTCTCAATTTACAGCGCCTATATTTTTCAAAATTTCCCCAGTGTTAAGGGGAAAATGACCGAACGGTGATATCGCTTTTAAAATTTCCCTACGAAGCACCTATATTTTTCAAAATTTTGACATTTTTTTTGGCCAAAATTCTGACCTATATTTTGAATAAAAATTTTAAAAATTCTGGCCAGGCCCAAACCATGCACCCACATATGACGTGCACCATATGGACGGTGACTATGGAAATCACGAATTTTTCTGTATTTGATGAGCGCGGCCCACATCACCACGTGTTTTGAGCCCCAACCTTTATCATAATAGCATGCAACGTAGCACACGTTCGAACAAGGTCCCAATAATGTTGGGCACCGCTTTACTCGACATCCTAGGCCCATTAACAGCACCTAACAACACATCTAGTCGAAAGTACTTGTGACAGTACTTTCAGAAATTAATTATTTTCTGGTTTTTCACACCCTAAAAGTATGCTATAAATATACCAACCTAAACTTGATAACGGCACGTGTGAGTCATTTGGGAAATTAAAAAGGGTCGTAAATGAATTTTCAAAAATGTTAAACGACCCATATCACCAAGTATACCGGATATCACATAGTTTTAGCAAAGTACTTGTAATAGTACTTTCCCGCCGGGTAATAGCCATGGAGAAGCGGTCAGAACCAGTGGAACCCCGACGCGCCCGAGGACGCAGAGACCCTTGGGGCCAACGCCCCCATCCCAAGAGCGTGGCCTTCACCTCTGGGACCCGCTTGCGACGCACCTACCGCTCAGCTAGTGCCCCATCGCCGCCGAGGGATGACTTGTCCAGCCACCCTCTTGTAGGAAGCACCCCCTTCGATGAGCCGTCACTACCTCTTGATGACGGCCCTGCTTATACACAAGCGAGGATCGAGGGTCGGAGGGGACGGCGAGCCCCCCGACACAGACCCCCCACTATGGGCAACAACCGCGGAGAGCCCCGCGATCTTCGCCCCCGACCGCGTGTTGTCCTACCGCTGCCCATCTATCAGTCCAACCTCGCAGACCCACGGAAAAGGCTAACTGCGTGGCACTGGAAGAGAGATCTGTACTCCCTCCCCCTCGAAGTCGCCATGCAGAAGGTCCGCAGAGCTCTGCGCAAGTCCCCAGAGGCTGCCAAGGACCTGGTGGATAAAATGTCGGAGCGCGTCCGCAGCCGCGTACACTCTGGGAGTCGATCGCCAAAGGAGCGCGTGAACCGCGCCAACCAGCTGGCAGAGAGGATACGCATTGCCCGCGAACCTCAAGATCGCAAGGAGGGCCATCAGCGCATAGCATTGTGGCATCTCCTCTCACACGACGGTCGCCAGCAAGTCCCCGAACCCTCTAACGCCAGCTCCCACGACCTCTACGCGGCTTGGAGAGAGCTGTCGCCCGCCGAGCAGCAAAAGGCAATCGCCACTTCGAGTCCAGACTCTTCCCCAGGTAGCAGGCTGTGGGAAAAGGAGGGCGCACGAAGAGCAGCAGCGAGATCTTCGACATCCCTCTGCACCCTGGACACTGAAGTGGGCACGATACCTGGGACAGCGGGAGATGTGGGTCTACCTGGCGCCTGGTGCAGTCTGCACGCAGTACACCAGTACAAGATGAGGAAGCTGGGTCCCAGCCCCTTGGGAGCATCCCCTCCATCATCCTCGCTGGCCGAGCCCACAACAGAGACTACATCTTCGCACCATGATGACGCGCCGGCCACTCCGGGAGGAAACCCCGAAGGTTCATCCTACTGCTCAGAGGCGGAGGAGACCTCCGCACCCAGTTCGCTTTGCTTCACCCAGCAGATGACCACCGTCAGAACGCACGAAGCGGATGAAGCGCCGCCCTGTCTCGACAGCCACCCCATCGCTGAAGACCCTGAGGTGATGGAAGAGGAGTCCTCGGTCAATTCGCTCTGCTTCACCCAGCAGATGGCAGCAGCTGGGACCCCTGAGACGAGAACTGACCACCAGAGCTCCCACCAACTCGCCCACAACTCCCCTGCTGGCAGCCCTCAGCATGACGAGGATCCTCTCACCCATGGCAGTCTCATCAATAGTGTCGCTACCCATGTGAGCCCCACAACAAGCGGCACTACCCACGTGAGCCCCACAGTAAGCGGCACTACCCATGTGAGCCCCACCACCAGTGGCACTACTCATGTGAGCTCTACTACCAGTGACACCACCCATGTGAGCCCTACCACCAGCGACACCACTCATGTCAGCCCCACCTCGAGCGAATGCACCTCAGCGGGCACCCTGCTGACGGCGAGTGTAGACAACCTCGTCAGTCATCCGACTGAAGATGTTGATTTGCTGGATGAGGAGTTCTACGCCGCGTGTAGGCAAACGTTGGAAGAATGCCGCGAGGCCTCGGACAACCTCCTCCCCAACCTCAAGTGCAAAAGCATACGCACAGATGGGGGAGTTCAGTGGAAGACCGACATCGAGGGTACCCTTGCAGCGGCACATGACGAAGAAGGACCGCTACTGCTGGTATTCTACGCAACCCTCAGAGGGCACACGGTCAAGGTGCTGATCGACTCGGGGGCCTCTGACAACTTCATCTCGGAGCAGAGCGCTAAGCGATGTGGCCTCACGACACGAGCCGGCTCCGAGATGCGAGTCACCCTGGCGGATGGATCTGTGAAGATCACTGGCGCCACCGCGTACGCCAAGTTTAACACGCACACCACCACGGGCACCTATACGGAGAACGCCCGTTGCCCTCCGGATCCTACCACTGGGCATACAGGTGGCTGCGCAGTCACTCTCCTGTCACTCTGGGCTATGAAGGGAATGGCTCCGTCTCCTTCCTCAGGAAGTCCCGCAGTGGTAAGATTGGGGATCGCGTCACCATCACAGGCTGTTCTCCTGGGAAAGCATCTGGGGACAGGTCTCCGAAGGGCACGGCCTGCGCGGGATTGGTGGATGAGGTGTTCCTAACCCCTGCCCAGCTGAAGAAGTACCTGGTGTACGCGGAGACGCAGAAGCTACGCGGCAATGACGACCCGGAGATACAGCCCGCCTGGCTCATGGTGGCCGAGAAGTCCCCCGACGATACCGCTTCTGCCTTTGCAGCCACGGCCATCGACTCTGAGAACGCCGAACCCACTGCGGATACTGAAGATGCAGAAGTGAGCCCTGAGTGGACCCTCAAGTTTCAGGACTTCTGGGGTGAGGAGTACAAAAAGGAGATGACGACTGCCCTACCGAACATCGATGGACTCAGACATGACCCCAAGATGAAGCCAACATTAACCTGGACCCTGAGCTGAGCAAGAAGGGGCCTCCCTGCCAGCGCATCTACAAGAAGTCTGCAGAGGAACTCCGCCAACTTCGAGAACGCGTGGAGACTCTGATGTCCAAGGGCTACATCCGACCCTCTTCCAGTCCTTATGCAGCTCCCTGTTTGATGGTCCCTAAACCCGGGAACCCCAAGGAGCTGCGACTGGTGATCGATTACCGGCTCCTCAACCGCCAGACAGTTAAGGACAAGTATCCTCTCCCAGACATCCAGATGATGTTCGACGAGATGCAGGGTGCGAAGTTCTTCTCTTCGTTCGACGCGGTGGATGGCTTCTGGCAAGTACCGATGGCACCAGGAGATGTCGAGAAGACCGCCTTCACCACCCAGATGGGGTCATATGAGTGGTTGGTCATGCCGCAGGGGCTGCAGAATTCACCGTCTCAGTACCAGCGACGGATGCAGCGGGCCTTGGGCCATCTCCCATTTGTCCGGATCTTCATCGATGAGGTGGTCGTCTTCAGCAACACCGCTGCAGAGCACTACGAGCACGTCAAGCAACTGCTCCTGACATGCAGGGAGAAGGGCGTCTTCCTCAAGAGGTCCAAGTGCCAACTGTTGAAGAAATCCTTGCGGTTCCTTGGCCACTGTATCTCCGCAGATGGCTGCAGACCCCAACACGACAAGGTGGCTGCAGTGAGGGACTGGCCCGAGCTGGAAACGGTTACCCACGTCAGGCAGTTCTTGGGCCTGGCGGGGTATTACCGCAGGTTCATCCACTGCTTCTCCGAGATCGCTCAGCCCCTCACCCGGTTGACCAAGTCGGACGTACCCTGGGAGTGGGGTCCTATGCAGCAGTGGGCCTTCGAGGAGCTGAAGAAGGCCCTCACCTCAGCGCCAGTGCTCGCCTTGCCCAACATTAAGGGTGCCGCAGACGGCACGGCACCTTTCGTGGTACAGACGGATGCTAGCGGCATCGCTCTTGGGGGAGTACTGATGCAAGACAATGGAGATGGTCTTGGACTGCGCGTGATAGCATACGAGAGCCGCCAGTTCTCAGCCGCCGAGCAGAATTACCACACCGGCGAGCGTGAGCTAGGTGCTCTACACCATTGTACCACCGTTACCTGGCGGCATTACCTCATCTTCACCAACTTCCGCATCCAGGGTGATCACCGCCCCCTTGAATGGCTGATGGAACCTGACAGGGAGCTTAGCCGCAGACAGGCGCGCTGGTACATGGATCTGGTGGAGGTGGGAGTCCCGAGAATGGAGTACATCAAAGGAGCGCTGCTGCTGGTACCGGACGCCCTGTCCAGAAGACCCGACTTCAAAGACAAGGACGTGCGTGAGGGGTTGAAGGAGGCAGGGGCGATCGACCCCACCTCAGATCTACCGAAAGACCCCCTGGCAACGCTGGAGTCTGAATACTTCTCCAGCTCACCACCCGCAGCTCATCCCCACTGGGCCCAGACTGTTGACTGTTGGCTCTCAGCAGTGGAGACCCTCTCCGTGGCGGAACAGGCCATGGACATGGGGGAGACCATCGCTCTTGTTAACCCGAAGCTCTATAAGGGAATGAAGGAGGATCACCTCGACTTCGACATGCCTGACTGGCCTGCAGCTGATAGCGCAAAGCCGGTAGAAGCTCCACACAAACCCCCTGATAGAGCCCCACCCCAGATAAGGATAACGAGGAGTATGTCACGCGCTGGGAAGGCCTCTATCTACGACCCCAGCGCCTCCACAGTTGGCGTCACCGAAGACGCGAACGCCTACGTCACGAGCTGACGCATCGGAGGCGCTCACTGAGAAGGTGCCAACGAGCTCACCAACCCCGCAGCAGGCGCCCCAACAGTCAACTCCATCCCCGGTCCTTCACCCACAGAAACGGCGGGCTCCCCCAGAGGACTCACAGAATTGGCGTGTCCGAGCAGAGTACTCCTCGAAGTACGCCGAGAAATTTGGACCCTTCGATGTGGACGCCTGTTGTGACTTTGGCGGCCGCAACAGACAGGCGGATAGATTCTGGACAGACTGCCTTTCAGAGAAATGGAGGGGCCTTCGGGTTTGGTGTAACCCTCCATACAACTCCAAGTGCATTACTGTGGAGGCGATCTTGAACAAGTATATCGCAGAATGGAAGGCAGACCCAGAGAACACCTCAGCAGTATTCGTTCTACCAGATCATCAGTCCAAGCTCCCCGCGTGGCGCAAACTTTTCAGAAAGGCCAATATGCAGATTGTGGAGGTCATCCCTACTCACGATGACAAAGGCGAGCCCAACCAGTTCTTCGAGAACCCAGATGGGAGAGCCTTCGACCTTCGCTGGCCTGTTCTGATAGTACACGCCCCTCCCGCCAAACCACAACCAGCACGCGTGAGGCATCCGCGAACAGCCCCCGCTGTGATAAGGACAGGTGAGGCGGCAGACTTCAGAGACGCAGCCTCCCAGCAGTCAGACTCAAAGTTCCTGCGCGCGTTGAAGGCGGAGTACACCCGAGAGGGGACACTTCGTTCACTAAGAGAGAAAGTGAAGGCAGCACCACACCAATGCCTACAGGACTTCAGGCTGGTGGGTGAAGTGGTTTGGAGAACCGCAGCAGGGAGATATCATATCAGTTGGTGCTGGGGGAGGACTCTCCACTTCGGGAAGTAGTGATTCGCCATGTTCATGAGTCATTGTCCTCAGGCCACACTGGGCGAGACAAGACTCTGGAGAGGGTGCTGCGACGCTTCTATTGGCGTGGTGCCGCGGAAGATGTGGGCACCTGGGTTGCATCCTGCGCAGTGTGCCAATCAGTGAGGCCGCGGGGAACTTACGCGGATGGGTTGCTAAACCCTCACAGCATCCCGAACAGGCCATGGCAGGATGTCGCGGTGGACTTCGTCACCGGCCTGCCGGTGTCAGAGAGAGGCAATGATGCTTTCGTGGCCTTCACCTGCAAGCTGACGAAGATGGTCCACGTTGTGCCGATGAACTTCGGCGACAGCTCCGCAGCTGTGGTAGCCAGAATCTACTTTGACTCGGTGTGGCGCTTACATGGCGCGCCTATGAAGATTGTCTCTGATCGTGACCCACGGTTTCAAGATGCTTTCTGGCAGGAACTCATGAGACTGATGGGTGTGAAAGTGGCTCGTACCACGCCGTACAACCCTCGGTCTGACGGCCAGGCGGAACACAGCAACAGGGTTATTGAGGACATGCTCAGGTCCTTTGTAGACGCCAATGTGGAGGACTGGGATTTGTTCACCACTAACGTGGAATTCGCGATCAATGACTCCAGGAGTGAATCTACTGGCTTCACGCCATTTGAACTGGTGTTCGGGTTCTCGCCGCTGTCGCAGTTGGACCTTTTCCTGGAGGCCGCACAGTCCACCGCTGGACGACGAACTGGGGGAGTAGGCACCGCACACGAAGTGGCTGTGAAATTTTCGTCGCAGCTGCGGGACGCCAGACAGCGGTTAGAGCTGGCTCAACAGCGACAGCGCGAACAGTTTGATCGCAGACACGGGCAGCGGGAGTATGCTGTTGGAGATCTGGTCTGGATAGAGGCGAAACACCTTACGGAGAAGGTGATGGATCGCTCCATCTGTAGGAAACTGACCAAGCGCTGGCATGGACCAGTTCCGGTGACCGAACGCTTCTTCAGCGATGTACAGATGGCCATGCCAGAAGCCGACAGAGGAGCTCCAGTAGCCTACCGCCTACGCCTCCCTCCTCACTGGCGGATTCACGACGTGTTCGCTCAACATCGCCTCAAACCGTACACCAGCGGACAAGATGCTTTTGCCGCACGCGATCACCTAGCAGTACCTGAAGAGGTGGTAGTGGACGGTCAGAAGGAAGCACACGTTGAGCGCATTCTTGCACGTCGAGTGCGGTCTGTTCGAGGAAAGGAGGTGGAAGAGTGGAAGGTTCGCTGGACTGGCTACTCCAAAGCTCACGACCAATGGAGGACGCGTGACAAACTTGAACGCGGAAGTCCACTTCAACAACTTCGTGAATTCGAGCAAGCGAGACTCCACATGGAAGCGCAAGTACGCGACGAAGCCACTCGGCGACGCGAGCAGCGTGGCCGTCACTCCGCTCAAGCCGGAATGACACTGGCCCACCTCATCACTAATCCCTGCGATGAACTAGACCAGCTCGAACAGATGGAAGATGATATCCCCCTGCCGTGGGAACGCCAAGAGCGTGTGGAAGATGGGTCGTTGGCACTGGTGACAGAGCTGCTGGCAATACAGGCAAAAACAACCCGCACGCCCAGGATTCTCGTACTTTTCAGCGGTACTGGCTCAGTAGAGAGGGAATTCCTAAATTGCTTCCCCTCCGCTTCAGTAGTGACCCTCGACTCCGGGCATATCTGGCAACCCACTCATGTGTGTGACATCCTGCAATGGGACTACAGACAATACCCGCCTGGATTCTTCGATGTTGTTTGGGCAAGTCCCCCCTGCAGGCAGTACAGTCAAGCGCGCACCACTGGTGGACCCCCTGACCTTCCCCAGGCTGACAAAATCGTACGACGAGCATTGCAGATCATTGACTACCTGGAGCCAAAACATTGGTTCATGGAAAACCCCAGAGGTCGCTTCCCTAACGCGCTACGGCTTCGCCCTATGATGCGCCAGCTTCCCCCACCGCTGGTGTGTACTTACTGCATGTACGGTACTCAGTACATGAAACCCACCTGCATATGGACGAACTCAGCACCACCCTCGCCCCTGCTACGCTGTACTACTTCAACACCGTGTGCGTGCAGATGGGCAACCGGTGCTCACCCAGAGACTGCTCAGCTTGGACCTCACCCGCAGCAGACTGGAGCAGGTCGATCTGCAAGTGTATATCCCGTGCCAGCACCCCTGCTACGACAACTTTTCCGACATCTACGCCTCCGCGACACTGAAGACCCGCTTTAGATTCCAAGTGATGGCACCCTTCTTCTTGAAAGTGGTGCCCTGGTAGCGGCAGGCAAACTATGCTCGAAGAGGGACCAGAGAACCTAAGAACTGGAAACAACAAGGAACCAGAAAACCTAAGAACTGGAACTTAGATAGGTACCTTAGCGGAGTGATCCCAGGAGGTAGACCACTCCTAAGGGGGGGAGAGTTGTGCCCGGAGGCACAGCGTGAGCCGATATGCCTATGCGTCCGTATGTGTGTCATCGGGGGTAATCTGGGATTGGCACGATGACAGTGAAATTGGGCTTGAAATCACGATGAGAATGAATACCAGATGTCCGGGGTATGACAGTATGACACTATGATAGTATGATAGTATGACACTATAGTAGTATGACAGTACTGTGGGGAGTGTCATCGTGGAACTCAGTCAGACCCTCGAAGAATGGTCAGATTCGCATCGGGGTTGAAAAGACAATGAAATCGAATATCAGATATTAAGGTTATGACAGTATGACAGTATGACGCTATGACAGTATGACAGTATGACAGTACAGTAGTATGACAGTACTGTGGGGCAGTCATCGTGTCAGCCTGTCGGCATAACATCTGAATCGAGAATGATGAATCGGAATTAGAAATGAGATCGGATCGGGAACTGAACGTTGAGCCGAAGTGTGACATCGGCTCTCGAGTGGTTGACCCTGCAACCTGAGTGACGAGTGAATAAGTAGAGCACTTGAGAAGTGTTTAGCCTTCAGAACTCGGAACCGAATTATCGTTTGTACCTCAATCTGGCCCTGATCCAGTATATTATAAAATCCGAATTGTGTACCTTTGCACGTTCAATCAAAAACATATTTCCGAGCATCTGTCGTAGTGCCCCAGGCAAATATGGTGTCAGCAGACGGCGGGTCGAGAGACGGGCGAGGCTGAGCCGGCTTGGACGTGACGAGGTGCTTGTTGTTGGCGAATGCCTCGATGCACACGTAGGGGCAAGCACCACGAGTGTCGGGATGAGCATCTGTGACACCCCACACGCGGAAACAGACAGCACACGGATAACCAGTACCAGACCACTTAAGGTATAAGGCAGTGGGGGTTTCGGCCACCCACTTCCCATCAAGCGGCGTGTCGGACTGCTTCTTCGCGCGGAGTGCCATGGCCGTAGGGCGGCCGGGCGGGTCAGGGGTCTGGGGCTTCTGGGTGGCGGTCTTAGGGCGGTACCCAGAACCCTCGGAGCGAGTGTCGGGGGTCGGCGGGGACGAAAGTGTGGCCAGGGGGCTTTCGTCCCTAAATGCGAGACGGATGCGGAGCGCGAGGCGGTCAAAAGTAAAGAGATGACCTGACCGTAATTCGCGGAGCACCACCAGGTACAGTGGGGCGACGTACGGACTCTTCTTGGCGGACTCGGACAGGATGTGCCAGAGGTCAGCAACGCGGTCGGAGTCGGAGTACGCAGGCTTGAGCTTGTGGTGACGCTCACAAAGGCGTCGAATCGTAGCCAGCTGTGGAGCTGGGTCTACGGTCTCAGAGAGGACGATGGCCCTCATCTGGGTCCAGTAGCGCATACCATCGGCGTCGGGCACGCCCTCGACCTCGTAGCGAAGTCGCTGGAGTGCATAGCGGCCGTCAGCGGGATGGGTGCGCGCACACTCGTGGTAGACAGATAATGCGTTACCACGAAGGGGGTGAGGCAGGAGGCAGAACAGGATCTCGTTCACAGTAGAGTGGTAGAACTCGTAGTCGTGCTCCAGGTCAAGCAGCTTGGCCGACTCCGCGTACGAGATCGGGAACATGACGTGAGCCAGTCCAGCGGTGAAGGCAGCGAAGTCAGCGTCGGCGGTGTCGTTGTCAAGGGTGTAGCCAGCGGGAAGTTTGAAACCAGTGGACTTGAGGAAGCTCACGAGGTCACTCCCATACGTAAAAGCGTAAGAAAGTTGTTCTCGAAACTCCTCCTCGCGGCCCTCCTCCACAGGCGTAGTCACCAAAATGTCGGGGTCATTGAAGAAATCAAAAGCTGTTGGAGCTTCAATCGTTGATGTCGGTGGAAGCGTGGTGGGCCCATAACCTGATGTGAAAGCTAATAATATAGTAATATATAAGCTTGCACTGTGAAATGTCAAGGCAGTGAGGCAGGGTTTCTCGGTTCGGCTAAAGTCAGATTAAACTGGGAGATACACAGTTTTAAGCTAGCGGACGGACCGTGACACTGACACACGAGCGGAGATAGACAGCAGGCACTGCAAGTGACATCCGAGCAGGCGAGGGGTGACACAGGGCACCACTGACCTCCCCCCTTATGGGGGGTGAGAGTCAGTGTTCCCATGAGACTTCCTGCCAGATCTCGGGGTCAACTCCGGTGCAGTTCAGTCTTCTGTCAGTAATCTTCTTCTCAGGAAGGACATTGATGTACCACCTTGCAATCTTTTTCTGCGTCCCACTCCAGTCATGAGCAGGAAAGTCTTGGCTCGGAGGATAACGATAAAACTCTGCCCACTTTTATTATCGCATCTTAGTTTGAGTGTGTGACGTTGTGACCTAGCCTGCTGCACCGGACAGCTTCGTCCGTCATGATGTGAGATGAGACTTTCAGCCCCCCCCCATAAGGTGGGGGGCAGTCACACTCTCTCTGATCACCCCTTGACCCGAGGTGCCATGCCAGCTTGCTCCTGTCACCGTTCCGTGATAATAAAACCCCAAAGTTATTTTATTATCTCATCTTAGCGTCTGCAGTGAATTGTGGTGTCACTCCCTGCTAGTCGTGCTTCCGTCAGTCTAATATATAATATATATTAGCCTTTTCTATCAGGTTATCGGTCCACCATCTTTGGCCCAAACACGGTGTGGCATCCTTTTCTCGGCAACTTTGATCACGCACGTAACCCGCACGTAACCCGCACGTAACCTGCACGTAACCTCCGCACGTACCTCGGAAAATTGTAAGTTTTCGACCAACTTCAACCGAATTTAACGAGACCTTCGCCCCTACGTATCGGCGTTTTTGATTTCGCCGCATCTCCGAACTTTCAACCGACATTTACGCCTTCAACACTCTGGCCAGCAGCGCCTCCGCTGCCGGAAAATTGGCTTGCCGCACGACGTTTTTGACCTCACCGCCGTTTTCCCCGTTGAATTTTACCCAAATTTATCTTCTTCATCGCTCGATTTAGTTGATTTTACGGAAAGTTGCGTTCACACCAAGCTCCCAAACGCGCTCTCGACTATCTGGCCAGCAGCACCGCTCTTGGCGGGAGAACGGTTTACCGCACGACGTTTTTGACTTGACCGACGTTTTCCCCGCGAGAATCTACCCCAAATTGACCCTTTCATCGTTTGATTTGCTTAACTTTACGAGAAATTCGCTTTCCGCTTGGGAACCCTAATTTTGGGTTCGCAGATTCTGCAGTCAGCAGTCAGTGGCCAGCGACCATGTCCACTGGACCTCGTCGTACGCGTATGGCCGCTGTTCGTTCTGCGTTGGTCTCTCTTCGATTACGTCGACAACATTCTACCTCTGGCTTTGGTATGGTGGTGTCTGGTGGTGCTTGCGCACCAAACACCAAGCACGACTCCGACATTTTCGCCATCGACAACGAGTGCTATGACTCCTACGAGAGCGCCTCACCGCGTTCCCTCGCCTTCGCGTTGTGTGCTACCTCACTACGATGTGGTGGTGTTTGAGAACGCCTTTCGTCTCCCACCCCCACTTCCTCGTGCGTTCGACACCTTTGTGTTCGAGCCACTTTCCGCATTTCCCACACTCCTCCCCCTCTGCCACTTGCCTCTGGTGGTGCTTGGCCACGTTACGCCATGGCCGCGCACAGGTATTGGTTGGTATTTGAGGGGCCGATCTGGTTACCGCCTTGCATGGGGTCGCAGCCCGTCGCCAATGCCACAATCGACCTGCCACCAGACACATCACAGTCTGGTGGTGTGCAACAATGAAGTTAGACAGACATCTTCGGTAAACGGCTCTAGCTAGTGCAGTTGTCGCGATTATGAACAAGGGGCGGCAATGTAGGGGCTGGCGGGGCGTGGGGGTATTGTTGGGTGCTAAAATGGCGGTGTATCTCTGCTGTGGTTGAGTGTGGGGTGTTGTGAGGGATTTTGGGTTTGAGATGTGGGTGTGGCATTGGAGGGCAAGTTTTTTAAATATATTACGAAGCGGTTCGGCACCCTGTTAGGTGATACCGTTCCAGCAGAACAAAACAACACGTTGCAATTGGGCATTCACTGCCAGGTCGCGGCACGAGCGGCTCCTGTGGTGAATGCCCCCAACCTGCCACAAGGCCTAGTTGGTGCCCTTCGAGCAGCCAAGCACGAGTTCACGTCGAAAATTATGAAAGAAACTGCGGGCAAAGGCGTGCTTCGAGCACACGCATGGCAAAAAGGCATGGGTCAGGTGTCCAGACCCGAGCTGGCGCGTCGCCAACCATGAATTCCCACAACCTGTCATACAGGCCCGTCGGGGAATTCACCGCTGCCAACGCCCACATGGGTCGAATTCACAAATACAAACACAATAAAAACTGAAGGAAAAACATTCGGCTGCAATGCTGTCAAAAGGTTGCAGTCAGGTGTTTGGACTCGAGCTGGCG
This sequence comes from Cymbomonas tetramitiformis, assembly GCA_001247695.2. Taxonomy (NCBI): domain Eukaryota; kingdom Viridiplantae; phylum Chlorophyta; class Pyramimonadophyceae; order Pyramimonadales; family Pyramimonadaceae; genus Cymbomonas; species Cymbomonas tetramitiformis. The sequence continues at coordinate 85,177 of LGRX02033499.1, forward strand.
CGCCGTAAGCCGTGAATTCCCACAACCTGTCACACAGGTCCGTTCGGGGAATTCAACGTTGCCACAGCCTGCGCAGGTCGAATTCACAAAGGTAAACATCATACAAACTGTGGGGAAAACATGGGTGCGGCTACAACCTCGTCAAACAGCAAAAGTCAGGTGTCACGGCTCGAGTTGGCGCGGCTACGGTTGTGCATTCCCAAACGCCGGTCACATACGCCGGTTTGAGCATATTCGGCAAGCAAGCCCTGCGAGGTTCGAATTCGCATAGCAAATGGTACAAAATATGGCACAAAAAGGCCGGGCGCATCGTGCACACACGTGAATACCGCTGAGAGTGCCTGTGACGGTTCGCCGTCGCGGGTGTGAATTTATGACAAACGCAGCTTCGGGCTATCTCGCCGCTAGGCGCTCAACGGGGAAAATGCCCTGCTGAAATCTGTATAGGCAGCCCTGACCGGGAGTCCCGGTGCAGGCCCCTATGACAGATTCCTAGGTAGCCAACACTGGGCCGTGACTGATCCGTAAGCCTGTGCTGTGACACACCGAGTGTCACAGGTAGCTAGACTCGAGACCGTTCCGACTCCGTGACCGTTCCGGGTATATCTAGCTTAGGGTTTATTTCTTATGAGAGTTTATCTATATTGGTTCACTGACTGTCTGATATCTTGAACCGGGATATTCCAGTAGGTCGTGGACCCATTCCACGCTATATTCCACAGCTAATTTGGCCATGATTGGCTAAAACAGCCGCTTTGAGAGGTGGTGCGCAACGGCGCGTTTGGGTACGAGTGGGAAGTTTGAGATGAGCAGTTTGTAAGTGCGTCTTTGAGCCGCCGCTATGGGGATTCGACCTGGACCGGGCTTCGTTGGCGCAATGTCCTTTTACGGTATAGTTCTTGCCTTGGCCCAGCATGCTACCGCTTCTTGGGCTGGTGTCTGCAGCACCTTCGACCTCGACGACGTCTTCCAGTGCCCCTCGCTCGCATGGCTCTACCGCTCCTTACGTAACTGTGACGTCGCATTTTCCCCACGCCATTACCATTACGCGCCCCAGCGTACCACCTCCCATCAGGCTTTCAGAGATATGGTTGTTCACACACGTGCGAAGAGGTCCCTCACGAGGGACTCCGACATTGATGCCTCGTTGAGGCTGACGGACGCGGTTCGCAACACGCCGACGGCTAGATCACCGGCTGTTACGAACCCCGACCCTACTTCCAACACCGACGCCGACGTCGCGACGAGGCAGGAGCAGTCCAAGCTTGTGGACGAGGTCTACAAGGGGCGGCTCCATCGGACATGGGCCAAGGGTATCCGCGAGGATATCCTTGGCGACAAGAGGCATTACTTCAGCGGCACGACTGACGCGGGTCTCCTCTCTGATGTGGTGGTTCAGCTGCGTACGGAGTTTGAGTCCGCTGGACTGGACCTCGTCTCGTTCGACCTTGACGACCCCCAGGCTCTGGTGGTGAGCAAGGTGAACGCCCTGCTGTACGACGTGCTTGGGCTTATCGTCGAGAAGCACAGCAACGCCCACGTCTGGCTTACGGGTACGGACGCGTCTGCCGACCGAGATGGACGGCGTGCGCTGGTGGACATCGTGAAGCGCAGCGTACCGGTGGCGTTGCGGGAGTCCTTCCAGCAGGAGCATGCCGCGCTTGGTTATCCCGCGAACGTTGACCCGCAGCCGATTTTGGCTCGGGATCGACTTCGAGTACGAGGTATACCATCTGACCCTGAACGAGCTCATTTACGTCGTTCTTCCCACCATTCTTCGCGGGACTGCCCTCTCCCTGTACGAGGAGTCCTCTCGCGTGCACCCCCCACGATGGGCGCTGCGCTTTACAGCGCCTCCGTTACCACGTGGAGGGCATTGGTGATCCCGACGCTCATCGCTTCTGGGTTCGCCTTCGAGCTGTTGTGATCGACGAGACCGTCGACCCCGCCCCGCAGCTGGCTGTTTTCCGCACTCTTGCGGGAAAACACCGCAAGCTGCGCCCGGGCTACGATGACCCCGACATGGTCTCGGACCTTCACAGCGTCCTTCGCTCTTCCGCGGCCGCCTCCCCGTACATCACGCCGTTGTATCTGGTGGTGGTCCGTGACCTTAGCGACGGCAAACGTTTTACCTTCGCCTCCCTCGCCCTCCACCTCGGTAAGGTGTTCCGGGATGAGTCCCCCTTGGCACGTCCCACCACAGACCACACCCGCCCCTAAGGCACCTGGTGGTGCCAGCCGCATGCATTGGTGGCGGGAAGCCGACTGTCGGTACGGCCATGGCCTTCGGCAAGAAGAAATTCGCCTCACCCGTTGGCGAGTGGAAGCGGCAGGAGACTGGCGGCCGCTACCTCACGTGGGAGGGTACGGGCATGCCCTGCATTACATGCTTCCGCCTTTGGGTGGTGGCCACCGGCCACATGGAGAGCGACGGTATTTGCATTTATTCTTGCACTGCTGCTTTCGCACTGGGGCGTGCTCCGCCGCAGGCCCCACCTCCGCCGGCCGCTCCGCCGCCCCTCACCACATGGCCTCCATCGGCGGCGGCTGCCCCGCAGGCTCACTCTCTTCATCAGGAGCGCGAGCCCCCTCCGCAGGCAGCTTCTTCGCCGCAGGGTGCGGCAGCCATGACCGTGCGCTTGTCCACGCCCGTTCCCACATTCGCTCATGGACCCATGGGCCCACAGTCTATGGTAATGGACCCAGGGACCTACAGTACTGACACCTCCCTCCCCGCCGAGGATTGCGTCGGTGGTGGTGGTGTTCCTCCGCCAATTTCATCCCTCCAGATTTGTGACCTTGACGACGATGACACTGACTGGCCTGCTTTTCGGGAGTCGCCTGTCAAGACCCCGTCCATCGACCGCAACAACTCCGGCTCCACCTTCGCCGGTCTTCGCGCGCCGCCGCCTGGTGGTGCCGAATGAGGAGCCCTGCGCACTGGCTTTCTTCTTAGTAACCACATGCATCTTGCTTCGGGCCAACGCCCCCACACGCATGCCGTGCCTAGTTGGGTTGCTATGGCCCCTTGGGTCCGTAACAAGATGGTTTCCCTGAGATTTAGCCTGTTTGTTTTGTGCTGTGGGCACCTGGCACCTCACCTCTTCGGGGCGAGGTGGTGTCATGGAGACAAAGATCTTGCCCCCCCACACTGGGGGTGCCTTTGTCCTCTCCGTCACCCCTCGATCTGAGGTTCCAGGTCAGGCTGCTGCCGGCGAGCTCCGATAATAAAACTCTGCCCACTTTTATTATCTCATCTTAGTTTGAGGGTGTGACCTAGCCCGCTGCACCGGACAGCTTCTGTCACCTTGTTAGCCGGTTCTATACATACATACATACATACATACATATATATATATATATATCACCGCTTTCATCAGTCAAACGTGTCGTAGATTTTCGGACATGTTATGAGTTGAATAAAGGCCGAGGAACATGCTATGGATGGTTGCGAGGTGCCACATGCGTGTAACGGGCTCGTGAAACTGGATGGTGTAGCGGGCTGCAATCATATATGCTTACGGTGGGTTACCACAAAAAAACATCATTGGTAGATATAATTATGGGCTTCCTCGAAGGCCCTTTAAATTTTGCAGACTCGTGTTGTCAAGTTCTCGAGCTACTCTTTTGCTAATGTCTTGTCAGAATTTTGATATGAGGTCATCTTGACCCTCAAAATGCCAACCAAAGTCGTGATGCGGGGGGTACGGCTATACTATCCAAATTAACAGTCCTTTCACAAGGACTAAGAGTCAACAATCAATATTGGGCATCGTTTGTGGCCAATGAGTCCCAAAGTGTGTTTCCACATCATATTTATGGGTCAAAGCAATATTAAAATATATTGGTACACGCCTCAAGTGAGTATATAGTGTTACTTTTTAATGCGACGCTTTTGGGGTGTATTTCTGCGGTTTTCGATGAAAAAATCCCAGTCCTTTCACACCTACCGTGTCTACTTTATTGATTTTAAAATTAAATAATTATTTCGCCCCAAAACGACCTTTGTAAAAAAATAACAAACAATTAATTGATTTGCTCGATTCCCGGTGGTGAAAAAAAAAACAAAGTCGATTAATTAATTAATTAATCGACAGTCCCGCCGCTAAAAGAACAAACAACAAGGCCGTAATTAATTCGAATGTCGCCGAATGCTGCCAACAACAAACAACAATGACAAACTGGCAAAATAATTCCCGACCCGTCAAAATCGCTCTCACTGCACACCACCACACGCCGGCGGACTCGGGACTGTATCAATATCATAATTTAATGGGGGACTCGGCGGTGTGTATCTTGTGTAAATGCAGCCCTGTCACTTGTAAATGTGGGAAGACGACCCTGGGTGACATGGCCAAGATGCGCCGTTCGTTAGACAAGCGTCAACAGGCGTCACTCATGAGCTTCGGTGTGAAGCGCGGTGTCCCTCCCACTGCAGTGAACAACGACCCTGTTGTAACTCGTCCCGATCCCAAGGTCTCCGTTGAGGACAGACTTCTACTTTTCTTGGAGAAAGTTTTGCGCCACCTCAACAAGAAGCGCGCTGGCCGCCCTAGAAAGTTGGCATTCGTTGATAGCCGCAATCTCCTTTTGGTCGAATGCAATGTGGAGTTGGGCGAGCGTCTCGCACGACGCAGCTTCACGTGACTATGACAAAGATCCCCGAAGGTGGGTCAATGACTTTGAAAGTGGTGGCAAAATCATTTCATGTGTGTCCTCTGCGAATGAATAGCCCATCGGCCTTAAAAGTGTAAATAATTAAATATTTCAACAAATGGCCAGTATTAAAAAAAAAAGTCCATTAATTAAATAATTGGTAGGCAGGCTCCGCACTAAAAGAACAAAGAAAAAACTTTGAATATTTAATTGTTTTCAGCCAATCAACAAACTTTTGTCCCAAGTTTATTGCACCCGGATTCAGGAATAAAAATCAATAAAGTAGACACGGTAAGCTATTTGTTGTGCTACCTAATTCCCCATGAAAATTCGGAGACCCATGTTGTCAAGTTCTCGAGCGGCTCTTTCTGCAGTGTCTTGTCAAAATTCTGATCCGAGGTCATCTCGGCCTTCAAAATATCGGTTGAAGTAGCATGAATGTCGAATAAATTATATTCCGGCGAATGACAAGAAAACATGGAGAAAAAAACGCGTACCCCCATGGGAAACCTCAACATGCATGCCACTTGACATCGTAGGACGGAGCCTACCAAACTTCAAGTCCTGACGGAATTTCCGCCCGGGGGGCAAGCATACAGTAATCACTCACCTTTAAGAAAACAGGAAATTCACGCCAGCGTATTTTTACATAGAGTTATTAAATATGGGGGCGATGTATTAAATATGACGGAGTTTGGGAAAACGTTGGCTGGTTCCTTAGCATAGGAGTTCCTTATCACTGAGTGATTACTGTATCGGAGCTCGTTAAGGCATCGGGGAAAAAATTGGAAAGTCGGTCCTTGTGAAAGGACTGTCGGCAATTACAGTCCTGTCACAAGGACTGTCGGATAGTAGCCATATATTCTACTATATGACGCGATTAATATGTGATATCTGGTTTGCCTGTTTGGGAATGTGTTTTCAGATTACTAAACCCAAATATAGCCGGTAGTATCCTTCGCGGCTGGCCGTCTTGGGAGTGTCTAAAATCATCCTACTACCATGAACATAACAAGGGGGGCAGTTCAGGGGCTGAAATAATGGAATTACTTAGTCAGGGTTGGGTAACCCACCGTAAGAGCTGCTCCTTACGGTGCGTGTAAACCCACCTTTCGTAGAATAGGCATCAACGTATAAATCGACAAACAAGGCTTGTTGTAGACTAGGCTAGCTGCAAATCACACCAGGACATCCGCTATTATCCCCACGGATGAGAAATAACTATAACTAGCAACGAGTGATTTCCGCACACTATACATGTGGGATTGTGGGTACTGTGACGGTGGCTGTATGACGGCAGTGGTACGCATGACATCGACCTTCCAGTGGCGCACAACCCGTTTCTGTGAGTTCTAGTGGGAGAGGTTCTTGCAGTTTTTTTGCGGCCGTTTGCAGCAATTCCACGACATTCCACAATTCAAAATTCTACGACAACCATCGTCCCCCTAGACAAGGACATAGAAACACGTCAACGGTCGAATCACGCGTCGAGACGCAGTACGAACTACAGAAAAACCTCCCCCAGTGTCAAGGGGGGAACCATTCGATGAATACCGAGTTAGTTCGGCTTAATCATTGAACATCCTGAACATCCGCGGGTCTCGGGTACCTCGGGTGGCGATACCTAGGATGGCATTTTCTTCCCGCGCGCTCACACACGGTTTATGCCGCATTCGAACATCCGCACGCCCTCATTTCGTACCCCGCGAAATCGAGGATTCGCTTTGCATCGGAAAACCCCCGACCGCGCAAGTGAATGCTCGACTTTACCCATATGATTCATAGGAAACATATGAGCACATATGCGCTTCCGAATTTAACGGGCGTCAACATCGGAAGCGTCGCTCCATCGCGACCACGGGCTTCGGGGTTTTGCGATAATCCCAACAAGCCATCATCCGGTTTTATTCTTCCGGGATGGGTGATATTCGTCGCATACACACGTGTTCTGAGTATATTTGCATTGATTTCGCTTGTAATCGCGAAACATAGCACACGCCCGGGTCCGCGTAAACGCGAAAGTCATGCCGTTTAAACGTGCGTTTAAACGTATTTTGGACTTCGCCGTTTAAACGTCAAATAAACGTTCGCCGTTAACACCTAAAGGGCGATATTTCATACGGTATAGCTGGTATTCACACCCTTGTGGTTTGAGCTCACTAAAAAGGGGCATAACTTTCGCGTAACTCTTCCATCTAAGCCCATCTTGAAGTATGTTTGAGATGGGCGTTATGCCTACTTGTGCATGGCTTGGACGTTTGTCGCTCAATCGATCGCTCAGGACCTGTGAACCACTTTGGTGAGGCCACCTCTCGAAAGTGGTGCACGAAAGTGGTTCATACAATTCACACTGCTGTAACCCGTAACGCGCCGGGTATTCTGAATTATTTATGACATAATTGCATATAATTTAGATTTGGGATCTGCCGTTTCCCGATATTCAACGCGGATGAATACGTGGCACATTGTGGCAGTCCGATCAAAACATTTGCTACGGCCAAAATCGCTCCTCACCCCATAATCTATGACGATGACGATGACACCCGAATGGTGTCATGGCATAATGATTAGGTTAAACACGGCCAGTGTCGGCTTTTACAGAATCGTGTCCGTTTTTGCAATTCCTGTCCGTTTTTGCAGTTCTTAACAGTGGTGTGTGTTTTTTTCAACTTGCAACTTTCCAACCGCGATACGCACGATATGCCTAAGCGCAAGTTTAAGCACGAAAACTTGAATGACGCTGAGATGATGGCTTTGCAAACGTCACAGCGATCCCAACGACGGACTCGTGATTCTCATGAAGCGAGTTTCATGAATAGCCCATCCGCCTTTCATGAGTGCGTGGAAGTTGAATACCTCCCCGCCATCAAGCCAATAAACAAAGAATGGACACGGAAAATATTTGATGATGTTCACGCGGATAAAGAGGTACGAGTAAAGCGCACTGTTGTTCCAAAAGAACAAGTGGCTTTACTCGTAGACAGCTTTAATCCGACGAACTTTATGCACGAAAAGAAGATCAAAAGCCGAACATTTGTCGACTTGTTTGCCGCGGGTTCCGAGATAAATCTAAACTTGAAATCAGTTTTAGAAAGTCGTTTCGGAAAGGCCGAATTCAAGTTTATTTCAGTGGATAGTGACACTCAAGCAAAAAATGTGAAGGGCTGGGTCCCTATGAACATCTTTCGTGTGCACGACAACTGGAAAGTGTTGGGTCAAAACGTCATTTGTGCACCGCCTACAAGTGGAATGAGTGACGCGGCTATCATGTACTTCGCAGAACACTGCAAGGATTTCTGCGCGTTTTTGGTGCCAGACATGTGGCTTGCTGACCGTGCCTATCCACTTCGACGAATGTGGTGGGCGAAAAAGCAAGAAGACAAGCTCATTTACGAGCTCGAGGGTGTTCAAGGCATGCGCTGGATTGTGTGTGTGAAAGAGAAGCGCAAAGGCCAAGATCTCTTCGCAAAGACTGGTGTGCAACTAAGTGCTAAGCCAGCAATGAAAAAAGCTTACGCCGAACGCAAGCAGGAAGCACTAGAAAGCGCTCCTAGTGATGGTGGAGATGCTCTTGAGGTTGCTTTGAGGAATGATGCTTCATAGATGCTAGCGATACAAGGTCTCTCGGTAGGAACGCATGTAACATGGAACATACAAAGACACGTATCTCATATCATAGAAGTACATAATTTGAATTATGCACATATCGATGATATTATTGTACCGTGTATGCGTGAATGCGTGTGCGTGTGAAATGCTTTGTGTTATGCTCGAATTTGTCTTTGGACGGAGTGTATATTTGTTGTTGACACTGTTAAGAACTGCAAAAACGGACAGATTTTGCAAAAACGGACACGATTCTGTAAAAGCCGACACTGGCCGTGTTTAACCTAATCATTATCATGGTCAACCGACGCAGTCATGCGATGCTCGTTGTCATCGCGACACCCCCCCCCCCCACTTCGTATGTTTTAAAGTTATAATCACGATCTCCGAATTCGCCTGCCAGGTCAAAGCCATCGCAGCACGAACATTGGTGCACATTTTCGCATTTTCGCATTTTAGTGAATGTAACCCTTTTGGATATTCGCTACATCGCGGCCAGATCATTGGCTGAAAAAAAAGGATTCCCACAAGGCATTTGGTTATTGGTCATAATGTCCAGGTGCTATAATGACCTGGAAGCTATCTTCCCAGAGATCTTCAGAATCGTAACGTTGAATTATAAGATTTATACCCCAGGCAAAATTCTGCTTTCACCGCCAGATTGAAAACTCTAAACTGTGAATCTTGCGGTTCGAAGCACTCTTGAGAGTGAAAATCGGTTTTCTACCCCCTTCGACCCTAGAAGCCCTAAGGGATGCCCCCCCTACGAAAGGTACTCACGAAAGTGGAATTAAGGGTTTTTGGCTCACCAAAGTGTACTCGGTCGATGCGAATACTCGATTTCTGGACAAAAAGATGCGCCTCGTCGAGATCTTTCCATCGATCCGCGACTTTAGTATTCGCATCGACCGAGATCACTTTGGTGAAGATCCGCACCCTTTGGTGAATCACGAAACCTGGTTTGGTGATTCACAAAAGTGGAAAACCACTTTCGTGCACCACTTTCGAGAGGTGGCCTCACCAAAGTGGTTCACAGGTCCTGAGCGAGGAAGGATGTGCGGCATGAACGCATGCGATGGTTGGGAAGCCATGCCCAAGTTGACAAATTACCTGCTTATTTTGCGTTTGCGTGTCGTGGGTCACAAGCCGATATTCGGGAAGAGGGCGGCATGCATGGTGTCGAAATGCATTTGTGGTGTGACCACGAGTAAAACGAACCGTGATTCGCATGGTTTGGATGTGTGCAACGCAGTCAACCGGGGACCGCCGTCATTACCATGGACCAGAGAAAATACCTGCTGGATGTGACACACCGACAGTTTAATCTGTCACTTGTCACTTCCGAAACCCCTTAACTCAGGGTTTATTTCCAGTTATCCGATATATTCACTCCGAACTATATATCCGACAGGTTTGGCCCCACTTACGCTTTATTTAGCCACTGCGACACCGCCGGGATGATTGGCTAAAGCCAGACGCTTGGGATGGAGTGAGGCGCTCCGCGCGTGAGAAGTGCCGGCAGTCGCGGGTATGGCCTAAGTTTTGTGGGTTGATTTACGGCGAGCTGTAGGCCTTTGAGGACGTTTTTTCTGCGGGATTTAACGTTGGATTGGTTTACGTATTCTGGTTGGTCACCACACCGTTTCATATCGGCCGCCATCTACCACACGACTTCTCGGAATTCCTGCTCTCTCACGGCAGCCGTATCGACGACCCACCACATTTCTTGGCCGCCCGAGACTTCCGCAATTTTTTCACGTCTTCTTGCCTCACTCCACCCCTGTAGTCTTCTTCATCATGGTCGCTTCTACTAGATCCACAGCTAGCATGGCGAATCGCCGCCGCACATTAAACACGATTTTTGACTCCGTTGCTGCCAGGCATGCCAACACACCCGCGACTCCGCCAGCAGCACAGCTGCCCGCTAATTCGGCGGGGGCTACATTTTTGGCGTCCGTACGAACTTTACAGCGGGAGCATTTCGACATGAAGATCTCCAAGCACGTTCAACGCAAGTTGTTCGAGGGCAAGGTTGGGAGATTTTCCGGTGCGGAGTCCCACGCGGCGGCCCTCTTCACGAGGATGGTCTCTGCGCTGCACACGGCATTCGTCACTGAGGACATCGGTTTCGCTCCGCTCTTCACGCTGGACGACGCTACTTTGGCCGTCCGCGTGGAGGCCAACAATTTATTGTTCTCCACACTCGAGCTGCTGGTGGACCCCTCCTCGCCGGCAGCGGACTGGATGGACTCCTCCCGCGCCAGCTTTCCAGGGGACGGTAAGCGTGTTCTACTCGAGTTCGCTCGTCGCATGATCCCTGTTGGTGACCCCTTCCAGGGGCAAGCGGACATGTTGGGCGTCCGCATCTCTGCGGGCGTGGACCCGCATGGCCCGATCGAGGACTTCAACGCCGCGCTCAAGGCAGCGAGGGCAAGGGCAACCCTCATGGACGAGGACGTGAAGTCATTTTTCATCAAAGCCCTCGACGCCACCTTCTACCAGCCGGTGGTGTCCCGCTTGCTCCTTCACGACCAACGGGCCGCCCACGACCTCCTCACTATCCAGCAATGGGTGCGTGAGTGCTACGGCGAGCACGTGCGGGCGGGCACCGCCACCGCATCCGCGCACCGGTACTCCCACGGCACGCATTTCATGGAGAGGGACATCGGTGATTCGGGCACGACGGGTGAGATCGCGGACTTGCGAACGATGGTCCTCGACTTAAAGCGACAATTGGCCGCCTTCCTCGTCACCGCCGGGTCCGAACCGTCTCCGCGGGGATTTACTCCTCGCGCGGACAAGCCGGACCGCCGCATCAAGACCCGCTTCGCGGCCTCGCCCCTCCCCAAGGAGGAAAATTGGTCTCAATCCGTCTCCACTCTCCAGGAAGGTGGCCTTCCATCGCGACACCGGTGCGACCGTCCCGTACTGTCACGGGAAAGCCGATTTCCCCCCCACTGTATGGGGGCCTGCTTCTCCTTGCGTCACCCCTCACTGTGTGTGGCATGTGTCACCCGTGACCGTGTCTCCGTCACGTTAGCCTTCTCTAGTTAGTCAGTCCGGATGTCTGCCTTCTTAGTTTATGCTATCACATTCCGAGCACCCGTCACTGTGTGTTTTCTGACTGCTTCGTATATATATATACACCTTATATATATATACACCTTATATATATATACACCGATATCATCGTTTCTATCAGGTTATCGACCCACTTCACGCTAAGTGGTGTTTCGGTAGGCATCAACTCGCTTTGGCTTCACGTCAATTCTACAAAATTCCCTCTTTCCCTCTTACTTCCTTCGGACTTACATCGGTTTGAGTGCAACTGCCTCATCCCAACTTCCCTGTCCAACTTCGTGTGTTGCCTATCTACCGTCTGTGATTGGTTTTCCACGATTTCCTTCGGCCAAACTTCCTTCTTTCCCTCTTGTTCCTTCACCATGGCCGGCTACTTGCCTTCCGGTTTGAGCGCATTAACCTCAACCCGATTTCCTTATTTCACATCGTGGGCTGCCTACCGTCAACGAGATTGGTTCTCCGCGATTTCCTTCGGCCAAACGTCCTTCTAATTTTACATGAAGTTACGTTATGACCATCAACCCGAACGTCCACTCGACTTTCTGACCAGCAGCACCCCTTCTGGCGGGAATACGGGTTACCGTACGACGTTTTTGACATTACCCCCGTTTTCCTCGTCAAATTTCACCCCAATTTGACTTCTCCATCACTTGATTTGGTATATTTTTCGAGGAGTTACCTTTCACCCACGAAACCCTATCGACGCGCCTTCCAGATTTTGCAGCCGCAGAGATCATGGCCTCGCTACGCCAGCGTGCGCGCATGGCCGCGGTTAGGTCTGCACTGGACTTGCTTCGACGACGACATCTTCCCTTTGGCTGTGGTCTGGTGGTGTTTGGTGGTGCTTACGCACCAAGCACCAAACTCGAGTCCATCGCGTTCGCCATCAACAACGAGTGCTTTGACTCCTTCGACTTCGTCCCTCCACTCCCTTCGCCCTCGCCTTGCACCCCACCTGTTCACCATCTAGTGGTGTGTGGTGATGTTGCCACGCCCACTTCGCCCCTCACCATCGTTCCTTTCGAGCCATTCCCAATGCGCTCGATCGCGCCCCCTTACCGCATTTTTTGTGAGATATAATATAACGTATTATATCGGGTGCGGTCACTGAATATCTTTCATACAAGTGTAAATTGATTATAAGAGATAAACGAATATAAGGTGTCTGTGACCTAGGGATCTGTCACCTAGTACTGTACGAGTACTGGTACAGCTAACGGGAGTCAGAATAGTTATGACCTACGGGTCACTGAATCCAGCACACCACCCTGTGACTGTACATAGTGCTGTTACAGGTGGCAGAGAGCGGAGCACAGACAAAGCAAATTGTTCCGAAACAACAAACAGCTAAGAGCTGGAAACTGCTAGAGGGAGGCCTGTGCTTTAGCCAGGGCGGTCCCTTCCTAAAACTGCTGCTAGGATACTGCTTGCAAGCTAAGTTCCTACAGCTCAATTTCGCAGATACTCAGCCACTTTGAAAGTGGTCTACAAAGTTGCAGAGTTCACCAGAGTTGAAGAAGTTGCCAGTGTCAAAGAAGTTCAACCAGAACCAGAGTCCAGAAGTCATAATCCAGAACCAGAGTCCAGAGACCAGTGTCCAGAACCAGAAGCCAGAACCATAGTCCAGAAGCCAAGACCAGAAACCAGAGGCAGGAAAAGACTCGTAGAGCAAAATCAGAAATTCCGAAAATTGAAAATCAGAATTCAAACCTGCCGAAACCAAAGATGGAAAAGAAATGCGGAAAGTAAAATAGTACGGCAAGGCAGGCAGACTGTTGGCAGTCACCCCAGTGGGATGTACCGCTGCGGTGAATTCAGGGGCTCGATCGAGCACCACCGAACCCTGAACCGCTGACACACATGCAAGACACATGAGTGCGGGCAGGGCTAGAGATGCAAGAGAGAAGACCCTCGGCAACGTTGCCACACCGACACGTGACCGTGTGTCCGGTGGGGCCGAGGGAATCTCGTCTCCGGAAAAGGAATAACTGTCGGAGCCGTCGTCATCGTCGATCACGGAAAGCTCTTCCGGGTGAATCGAGCCGTGAGAAGGCTCAATTGAACACAAATGAAGGGAAGGGTCAGGGCATCCGGGCATCACCCGGTCCATAAAAGACACTCGTAGAGGTTCCTCGAAAGGAGAATCGAAAGAAGCGGGGTCCGATGCCGAAACAGGGTAAAGTCCAGCGTCGATCTCGCGATTGGCAGGTGGTGGTTGCGCATCGCACACCACCTGCGGCACAGACAAAGTGCCGATGTGCAGTGGTGGTTGCTTACCAGCTGTGGTAGCACCACCGACCTGTGCAGCCGTAGCCGCAGACCGCAGGGACTCGAGTACTCCCCGTGCATCTGATAGCACATCTCCCATGCCGGCGCCCGAAGCACCATGACCCAAGCCCGCATAGTGTGCACGCAATCCCACGTCGTGCCGTACCGGGTAGGTGAAAGGCTCAGGATCGGTACGCACCAGCGGCTGTTCGTGCTCATGGCACAAGTCAGCGAACTCTTCGTCGTTCTCGTTGTCGAAGGCGGTTTGAAAGGCCGAAACGACCTCGTCTAGGTCCATGGCGGCATCCCGTACCCTACCATTTTAGAAAACGTTAGTACGTGCACTAACAATATACTAACGACACACTAACTGTATAAGAGTACGGCGCGTTAGTGTGCCTGTACATACACTAATAGCACCTTAACTGCGTCGTTAAGGTGCCGTTAGGGCATACATTCTGTGCAACATACCTTAACGGCACCTTAACGACACACTAACTAAGTCGGTTAACGCGTGGTTAGGACATTAACCACCACACTAACAGGCACACTAACGGCACACTAACCCACACACTAACGACACACTAACTTTGAGCATTAACGGATGGTTAGTATACAGATAGTGTGTCGTTAGGATATCGTTAATATACCACTAACACTACACTAACAGCACACTAACGACACACTAACTTTGAGCATTAACGGATGGTTAGTATACAGATAGTGTGTCGTTAGGATATCGTTAATATACCACTAACACTACACTAACAGCACACTAACGACACACTAACTTTGAGCATTAACGGATGGTTAGTATACAGATAGTGTGTCGTTAGGATATCGTTAATATACCACTAACACTACACTAACAGCACACTAACGACACACTAACTTTGAGCATTAACGGATGGTTAGTATACAGATAGTGTGTCGTTAGGATATCGTTAATATACCACTAACACTACACTAACGACACACTAACTTTGGGTATTAACGGATGGTTAGTATACAGATAGTCTGTCGTTAAGATATCGTTAATATATTACTAACAGCACACTAACCACAAAGAAACGAGTTTCACGCAGTGCACTAAATCAGCAAAAACAATGACAAAAAGAAGCAATGAAGACGTACGAGACAGGCTAGTTGTTATTATACAAAAACAAATATGTTACTAACCTGCTACTAGTCCTCCTACTAGTCCTCACTAACTACTACGTAAGCGGTGGTCCTAATTATTCGGTGTCATCATCCCCTTTTGGTGGACCATGGAATGCATGTTCCAGCATTCCAAACCGCACATACTTGCCGTGCAGGACGAGGTTCAGGTCCTTGGGCTGCTTTTTCCCCCTCAAAAATTCCTCGAAATATTTTTCGGTATCCTTGCCGAAGTTCTTTGTCCTCTCATCCTCGCTCACATGCTTATCGGTGGAGGAGAGGATGTGCTTGAGGCATTTCCACGATTTGGTGTACCACTCATCCTGACCAGTTTTCTTGGTGTTGAATTTTTTCACCTGTCGAAAACGAAATATACACGTTAGCATGGGCAATCTAAAAAGGAAACCTGGAAAACAAAGGCTGGAAACCTATCACAGTGTGTAGTGACACACTAACTGGACTCTTAGTGTACAGCGGACATACTAACGGGACACTAACGGAACACTAACGTTAAAGACCGCATATTTTACTCACCTTGATAGATAGATACTCCGCAGGGAGTTTCACTTCGGCCTTTCCCTGGCCGTGGACGGTCTCAGCGTTGAGCTCGCACGCTGAGATCGTCCCGGCCAGGAGGGGGACCGTCTTCTTCAAGGTGAGGGGGGGGTTTGGGGTGAAGTAATCCTTGGGCTCAAGGATCTGGGAGGTGATTAGCGCCTCATCGGATTCCGTAGGTCTCGCGTAAAGGTAGACCTCCTTGCCGACCGGGTACCGCGTGGCGAGGTCTGCCTGGTCGGCGGCTTCCTCATCCGCGGGTGCGGTGGTGTTCCCCGCCTTTGAAGGAGTCCCCTTCTTGGGAGAAGCCTTTGAAGGAGTCCCCTTCTTGGGAGACTTTGCGGGCGGGGGCTCCACATTGGGCCCCGCTCTCTTCTTCCCCTTGGAGGCACCACCCTTGGAGTCATCAGCTTGCTTCTCCTCCTCCGGCTCTTCCTCCTCCTCCTCCCAGGCCTCGAAACAGAACTCGTCTTGAAAAAAACACCCCCCGCCGGAGTATTTACCGTGTTAGTTCGCGTATAGTGCACCACGACTGCTGGTTAGTGTACGGTTAATATACGGACAGAATAGTGCAATAAATGCGCCTTAAAGGAAAGGCCTAGTGCATAATACGGGTCATAACTTACTTATTGCCTCCAGTGACTCTTCTTCAACCTCCGCAGCGGTTGAAGGCAATGCAGCCAGCGTGATCCCTGCCGCCTCCAATGCCTCCTTCTTGGCCTTGTCGGAGTTCGCGGAGATTGTGAGGCCCTCCGCCTCCTTCAAACCCGAATATGGGTGGGGGTTGGAAGTGATAAGCACCCATTGCTTACCCTTCTTTTCCCACTTCCCATAGCGATAGAGGTTTTTAAAATTCCCAACATCGGCGCGCACTCGCGACCTGATGAAGGGCTCAATCGTGGCGTCCCTCTTCGCATCGAAGCCTGCAGCCTCCGCAACGTCCTTCACCAAGCGGTTGTAGGCGTCATGTTGCTCCGATGTTTTCAAAATCGGGCACCACTTCTGCTCCTTCGCCAATTTTACTACAAAAAAAACCCCCACGCACAACACAATATGAACAAAAGGAATTTGTTACGCTAGAAACCCGCGCGATCATCTTCAAGAAACGAAAACAAGGAAATAGAAGATCGCTCTCGCTCCAAGCGCGAATTAACTTCAAGAAATACAAGTGGTGAGTGATACTCACATGTCACTTTACGAATCGCCGTCCTCACCGCTCTCTCGTGGGGTTTCATTGGGCCCCGGACCCTTTGGCTTGCCCCCTTTTTTGCTCTTGCCCTATTCCTACTTGGGGCATCAAACATTGCCCCGCGTTGGGCTCCTTCGCCTATATGGGTGGGCGAAGCGGCGCTAATGGATCCGCGCGTTGCCTTAACATAGTTGAGGAGCCCCGCTATGGACTCCTCCTCACCATGCTCTTCGCAGAGTGCTTCGTACTTTTCTTTCTCTTCGTGAGTTGGTTCCATTTTTTTAACGAGGCAGAGAGCAAAGCTGTTTATTTGGCGGCGATAGCACTCCTTTAGTGCACCTTCAAGAAGTGAACTTCGAATTCACGTGCTGGTCATCGTCAGTCTCGGTCGGTCGGTCAACTAACGTCCGATTTTTCAATTTCGATTCATGACTTAGTCATTATTTCCGTTGAATTGTCATCCTCTTCGATCGTAGCGCAGTTGGACATGATGAATGTGACAACCCATTAGGAAACCGACCGCGCGGGTTCGAATCCTGCTGTCGACTAAATCATTTATCGCGCGATTCGACGCCATCGCGCGATCACGATGGTTTGATGAAATTTTCCTATCACATTTGGGAATTTCGAGTTTTGGGGGAATATTCCATTGTTAGTACGCTAACAGGACGCTAACGGCAGGCCTTAGCGCACTAACGTTGCCCTAACTGAACACTAGCAGAAGGAATCTTTTAGGGAATATGCCATTGTGCGTTAGTGCATGCCACCTAATGCCTCCTTAACGACGTCAATAGGGCGCCATTTAGTGGCTTGTTGCATGTAATGCGCTAACTCAGCGCTGAGTTAGCGCATTACATGCAACAAGACACTAAATGGCGCCCTATTGACGTCGTTAAGGAGGCATTAGGTGGCATGCACTAACGCACAATGGCATATTCCCTAAAAGATTCTTTCTGTTAGTGTTCAGTTAGGGCAACGTTAGTGCGCTAAAGCCTGCCGTTAGCGTCCTGTTAGCGTACTAACAATGGAATATTCCCTAAAGGATTCCTTCCGTTAGTGTCCAGTTGGGGCAACGTTAGTGCGCTAAGGCATGCCGTTAGCGTCCTGTTAGCGTACTAACAATGGAATATTCCCGAAAAGATCCCTTCTGCTAAACTCACACTAACAACGCGAATATTACATAATAAGAGGGCGGGTGGGGTGCGTGGGGGGGGGGGCAGAATTGGGATTTGTGCAATGAACAATAAACGTCAAGGTGAACACTTTGCGACTCTTCGTGCACAAGCCTCTCGCCCGGATCCACCATCGCCCGAGCCCGCGCCCGAGCGTGCACCCACACCGACTCCCGGCCGGCGTGGGATTCTTCTACAACAAGGCGCGCCGGTGTCCTCACGTGTACCCGTCCCACCACTAGCCCGCAGAGCCATTAGTAACCCCGCACCCCACGCACTTGTTTCTCCACCACCACCTCGTCAACCCGTTCCCGAAGGTTTCCGGTTGGGTCATGAATATGAGGGGGGCACAAAGAAGCTTCGAGTATCCGAGGGGGCGGCAACCACGGTGACGACGATATATGACGGGTGAGTCATGCCTTTATCCCTATACCTCGTGATATGCATGTCTCTCAAGAAACCAGTGAAACACGTTAGTGCCCTATGTCGATACGGTAGTGTACACTTAGTGCGATATTCGGTAACTAACAGTACACTAACGTGGCAGGAACTGTCTATTAGACACAGCTCGTGCCCTCTGTCACGCACGCGCGTGTGTCTTGGAGGCGAAGAAGTGTCGGTACGTCGGCATGGTACAAATTTTCACGTGTTGTCACGAGAAAGACGTACCGACCTGCATGACTCCCCGGGTCTTCTATGCTTGCGTAGTAGACGTGCAAACAAATCAACGGCGTTACCCATCGTGGTTGCCGATTCCGCCCATTTTGAAGGCCGAACGGGGCAAGATCATGTATGGTGGCACCGTGTTCTACATAACAGTATCTGAAGATGGTGTGCAAAGTTGCCTCCTATCTATTGCCAACGAAATCATGAAAATCGTCGCCAACCACCGCGGGTACGGTTCCTCAAGCACCTGCAATATGTGCGTATTAGTGCGTTGTTATCATGTTAACTGTACCTTTGTTATCAGTACCCTAACAAAGAGATATCTACAGGCCAGCGGAGGTCATCATCGACCATGATCATCTAATGACACCATTGCCGCCTCCCGTGGATCTCGTGAGCTACGAAAGCCGGGAGGAGTTGGATGTCCAGGAAAATATCGAACTCCTCCTCCTCCTCGACGACGTTGGTCTAGCGGGGTGAGTGAGCCCTCTTCTCTATTTGGGACTTAGTGCGTGGTTAGTGTGGGGTTAGTACATCCGCGACCCCTTAACCGCATATAAACGACGGGCTGGGCACTCAGTCCGTGCAATTTTCCCGCAGCAGGCAGCCCACCGTGACCATCGACAGCTGGTTTCCGCACCATGGGATGGGTATTCAAGATGGCAGTGGGCGCACGAAAACGACGGTGCTGTCGATTCGCGAGTTCTCGCACCATGTGGACACCGTTAGCGATAACGACGCGGCGTTTTGGGGCCGTGATATCATTCCGGATCCATTGGACTTAGCCGACAATCCCTCGACCATCACCTTTGCCGACCAGCGGTGGGAATTGCTACCGCCAGTGGGTGTAAACCTGATGAACATTCGTCGGGACATTTGCAAGTTGGCCCTTGGGCTTGGAGACGCGAGCCCTGCTGGGTGAGGCCCTTTTCCCGAGTCTTATTGCGTGGTTAGTGTGGCATTAGGGCCTTAAACGCCATCTAACCACATGCTAACACTGACAGGTCTGACGAGCCCCACCGCGGAACCTCGCCGTCCCCGCCCCCCGAGATGGACATGCCCGTCGACGCGTCGAGTGCGAACTCCATGGACTTCGCGAGCTCAGACCAGCAGCCGCCGCCGGATGACAGCCATCCCGAGCTCGCCACCCTCGGGCTTGGAGACGCGAGCCCTGCGGGGTGCGTGAGGCCCTTTCCCCGAGACTTACTAATGCGTGGTTAGTGTGTCATTAGTGGTTTAACCGCCATCTATCTAACCGCATGCTAACACTGACAGGCCCGACGAGCCCCACCGCGGAGCCTCGCCGTCCCCGCCCCCCGAGATGGACATGCCCGTCGACGCGTCAAGTGCGAACTCCATGGACTTCGCGAGCTCAGACCAGCAGCAGCCGCCGGATGACAGCCATCCCGAGCTCGCCACCCTCGGGCTTGGAGACGCGAGCCCTGCTGGGTGAGGCCCTTTTCCCGAGACTTACTAATGCGTGGTTAGTGTGGCATTAGGGGCTTAACCGCCATCTAACCGCATGCTAACACTGACAGGCCCGACGAGCCCCACCGCGGAGCCTCGCCGTCCCCGCCCCCCGAGATGGACATGCCCGTCGGCGCGTCGAGTGCGAACTCCATGGACTTCGCGAGCTCAGACCAGCAGCAGCCGCCGGATGACAGCCATCCCGAGCTCGCCACCCTCGGGCTTGGAGACGCGAGCCCTGCGGGGTGCGTGAGGTCCTTTCCCCGAGACTTACTAATGCGTGGTTAGTGTGTCATTAGGGGCTTAAACGCCATCTAACCGCATTCTAACACTGACAGGTCTATGTCTTCGGAGGAGTGTGACGAACACCTGACATGTCGCGAGAAAGAATGGCAGATTCGCGACGAAGTACATGCCATGGAAACTCGGAAAGGACAAGGCAGGAGAGATGGCTTGGTGTTATGTGACTGTGGGATGTGCTATGGCGTGGTCGCAAATTGGGTCAATCGAACCACCCGATGGCGACATCACAAACAATTCACAAAGGTTGCCCCCGGGGAGCGGTATTGGGATGCGGTACCAATCTCTCTACCTGATGGTCGCCCAGCCGTGGAATCAGACGACGATGTGGAACTCGTGGAAGACAAGGAGCTTGGTCAAGCCAGGTGTGCCGTATGATTTTACCGCTAGCTGGTATGAGTCTAGTTAGTGCGCTGTTAGGATACGGATAGCAACCTAACAATGCCTTATGTATGCAGCTCCGTGAAAGTTGCACACGAAGATCATGTGACGCAAAGACGTGACCAGGAGACCGGCGACGCCTCAGACGCTTTAGAGCTCGACGACGATGACCGGTCATACTCGACGTGCATTTCGGGTTTGGATTCGGACTCGAGTTTCTCCTACGAGTCATGTGGAAGTAAGGGCGAGGAGTCGGTTGGTACTTGCCCCGATTTGTTCTCCGACAATGACGCCGGATCCATGATGGACGACACCGAGGACTGGTGGAATGCAGACGATCCAGCCAAGCAAGACGTACATGCGGCCACAAAGAGCCTCATTGAGGCAATGATGTCTTTAAGCACAGCAATGGTGAGTTCTCAAAATGCGTTAAGACACGTTTAAGACACGCTTAACCTGTTAAAAAGATACTATGTATATTTACATACATAATCAAACATAGGTCCACATTCTCAAAGTTCTACGATGGAATGGGCGGGCGTTCTACACAGGCGCCCGCGGAAGACCGCGACGCAGTCCAACCCCCCGTCAACACGTTGGACCTCCTTGTCGATTTGCTTGAATGGAATAGTGAGGGCAAGATGTCCCAAGACTCTCTCACCAAGCTTCTCTCCATTATGAACAAGCACTTTGGGGAGCTACTCCATAGCTTTCCAAGTAGCTTCCAAGCTGCATGGAAAAACTTCGAAGCCTTCGACGCCCCCCCCAACAGAGTGGACTTGTGTGTGAATGGGTGTGTGTTCTTCGAGGGGGCGCATGCTAACGATGCCGTGTGCCCAAAGTGTAAGGAGGCCCGGTGGGAGGCGTATGGCGAGACGGGAGAGGTGGACGAGGGCAAGGGTCGGCGAGCGCGATCCCAATTCTTTTGGTGGTCTATCGCAGATATACTCCGACGTGTGTACGCTAACCCACAAACGGCGGAGTTGATGCGCGCTCACTCGCGGCATACTCCACCAGAAGATGGGTCATTCCGCACCATCTGGGGTAAGTAACATGCCGTTAATATGGCGTTAGTACGTCATTAATGTGTAAGTTGTGTGTAATGTGCAGACTAAACGTGTACTGCCCGACGTGGATGCATATCTTTTGTCGATTGCGTTAGGATGTGTCGTTAGTATGCCGTTAGGGTTCTAATAGTGTATGCTATGTAAACTAAACGCGCCCTAATGTGTATTCCTGTGCATTTTCGATTGTGCTCAGACGCGGAGGAATGGCAGGATCGAAAAAACGTGCGACACAAGGACTTTTTCGAGGAGGCCAGGAACATACTACTCTTATTCAGCGCCGATGGGGCGGCGGTGTGGCAAAACAAGGCAGGGGTATTCCCAATGTACTTCCAAATCTTGAACCTACCACCCCAAATCCGCACGAAGTACGAGTACATGGAGCTCTATGGGCTGATCGCCGGTCAACACCCATCCAACTGTCAGTTGCTTTATGGTAAAATGGTGGACGAACTGATCACGTTGTGGGATGAAGGCTTCGTGTGTTGGGATTCCTACGAGGACGAGCACGTGCGATTGAGGGCCATGCTCTATGCTATACTCATGGACTACAAAGGAGCGGTGGAAGCGGCCACCGTCATGGACGTCGGTGCGTATGCGGGATGCATGAAATGCAAAATTTGGGGGACTTATTCAGCAGCTATGAAAAAGATGTTGTATTTGTTTGGCAAGCAGATACCGCCAGGTAAGAACGACCGATTGTCATGTAATAGCAGTTTAGCACACTAATGCAATACTATGCGTGTGTTAAGTGTGTATTAACGCCAGTTAATAGGGTCCATGTTTGCAAATTTAGTGTTCTTATGTTTCTGTTACAGGTCCACCAGAGTTGCGCACGGACGAGGAGTACAAGAGGCAGGCTCGAACCCACGAAGGTCTTCGAGATAGTGGAGACCCAGATCTTTCAGGAGACTACTTGGAAGAGAGCATGCGACGGACCGGCGTCAAGTTCTTGAGCGAGTTCGCGCGATTGGTGTACTTCAATATGGTGCGGGACTTTTTACTCGATGGCATGCATGATATCATGAACCTCGTCAACCGAATTGCGGCTACCTTGCTCGGTCTCGACTTCACGGATGCAATGCGTCAGCACGCGAAAGACGATGGTGCCCATCCCACGTGGCACGCGACGACTAAAGTGAAGAATGCAAAAGGTATGTGATTTTGTACTTAGAGTGTATTTAGGAGGGACTTATTGCGTTAAGGCCATACTAAGAACACTTTAAGTCACAAGAGGGAATAAACTGCTGTACAGGTGAGATGGTGGAGATGTACAAGATGACGCACGGTCCTTTCGCGATCCCGCCACGCCCAAACAAGGCGTCAACTACCTTGCGTTCGGTGGAGACCGCTCGTAAATGGATGGGCGTTATGAGGCCGACGAAACGATGGGGACAAGGGCACAAACGAGTGTTACGAACCACCGCCGACAAGAAAGCCGCCAAACACATTCGGGCCCATGATGCCTTGAAGCTCATACAAAACTCAACAATGTCGACACTCAGCGCTTGGCCACGGGATGATGGACAGCCCAGAAATGACTTGGCAAAGCTGGTGGGCAGGATGACCTTGATCGTGCGCGAGCTCACGACTGAACAAGTGAAACCTGAGGTAAACGATAACATGCGTTTAGTATTTGTTTAGTACACAACGGACAACGTAAGTAGGTACTAATGGACCGATTTGTCTTTGTTGCAGGATATGGAGCTGCTGGCAAACGAAATTAGGCTGTTTTTTGAAGACCTGGAGTTCAGCGGTGCGGCGTATGCGTGGGCTGTGATCAACACTCACATGTTTTCTCACTTGGTCGAGCAACTTCAAAGGTATGGCCCAATGCGGGAGGTATGGATGTACGCCTTCGAGTCCTTTAATGGTTACCTCAAAAGGATCGCGAAGAACAACGCCTACCCCGTGCAAAGCATCATGTTCAACTGGAAGCGGTCAAAGGTTTTGCGTCTTGTGCGAGGGCTGATGCTCCACTTGGAGCGGGCGGGCAACACTTCGCGGCCGGTGGCTCCGATTACGACGGAACGTCGTCCGGGTATTTGCGTCGATGTTTCGGCCGAGGGAAAACGTGTTGTCTTAAAAGACGACGACATCAAGGACTTGAAGGTTTGGATGCAGAGCGCAATTCCTGCTTATGCGAATCTCAGGGAGAAATGGGAAAGATACGTGAATGATGCCCGCAGGTGCGTGAAGTAGACACGCCAACACAGTACGTGCTTATTGAGTTAGTACACCGTTAGTGTGCATATAATGCATACCGCGTATCTTAGCGTACCATTTAGAGCACTAACTTTGTTATTTCTTGTGGATGCACAGCTGGAACCGCAAGGTTCGAAGTCTTCACAAGACACGCCGAGGTAAATACGCGCAGGCTTTGGGGAAACCCGAACACATTGACGAGCCAACTTTTGGAGCGTACACAGATCCCACAGTATGGCTGGGTCGAAATTTCACGGAGTATGAGTCCTTGCTCATGGTCGGGCCGAACCCGGTTTGCCGAAGCTTTTCCTACGTGACCATCGGAGATGGCTTTTACCGCACTGCTGGGAGTGATCGCAACAAGAGCACCTTGCATAGTTATTTCCGGACTTTCTTCATTGATGAGCAGTTGGATAAAGATGGAAAGGTGATCCTGAACAAGCAGGGTGTGCCTAAAACCAAGGAAGTTGACAGGTGCGTCCTCCCAAATCGAAATAGTATGCCGTTAGTGCATAAAACATACCACTTAATGTACCACGTTCGACCTATCTACATACATGAAACATGCTGCTGGCTGGGAGTGATCGCGATAATAATTATCAACTTGTACAGCTACTTTCGGGCTTTCTTCGGGAACGAATGTGTGGGCAAAGGTGGCAAGGTGATCCTGAAACAAGAATGGTGTGACGAAGACACCGGGTATGTGAGTGCTTGGCAAACAAAGATAGATAGTTTGCAGATAGCGCATAAAGTACTTCACTTAATGCACTATGTTCCAGCTAACTGCGTATCAAACATGGTGGCGGTATGCAGGCACGGCCGCATTACAAACATTCTGCGGGTGGAGATCGCGGGACGGATGTACACCTTATTGAAAGTCAACTGGCTGACAAAGCCAACCGAAGAACAAATCAAGGCCTATCGTAGGAGGAACTCGATTCTCGGGCCGGACGATTTGACTAAGACGGTGTACACCTTCAACCCGCAACGTGACCCAGCGGCTTTTGAGAAGAACTCCGAGCCTTTCATCTTAGCCAACAAAGTTGAACAGCAGGTCGTCGTTATACCACATCCGTGCATGGAGACCGCGGTCATTCTTGACCCCACGGCTGACTTTTTTGAATGCCTTAAGCCACCACTTGACTCCGACGACGACTAGGACGACAACGAGGACTGAACTCATGTTTCGGTCGACGGGATTCTAGGCCGTGGACAGTCCCTCGGCATCTTGCGTCGTGTGGTTTAGTGGAACACCCAGCATGTGCAGTGGTTGCGTAGATTCCGCACCTATACCGTGGTTAGTACACGTTTAACATGTTAGATAATATATGTTTAACACAATAACGTCTGATTGGGCTAGTGTACTAAATGCCACCCTAACCACATGCTAACGTAGCACATTCCCAAAGGAGCTCAGCCCCAATATCAGCTTCTTCAAACAGCGTCATACCCCCTTAACCAATGCCCAGTTCGCCATCCAATCACCTTAGATCATCACTGAAGTGCATTTGGACCCCATCCATGACCCACTACGCACCACGCCACGAGTCCACCAACTCCCACACTTAAGGAGAGTGGGAGTTAGTACGCCGTTAACACGCTAACGTGTGATTGGTCTAGTGTACTAAATGCCACCCTAACCACATGCTAACGTAGCACACTCCCAAAGGAGCTCAGCCCCAATATCAGCTTCTTCAAACAGCGTCATACCCCCTTAACCAATGCCCAGTTCGCCATCCAATCACCTTAGATCATCACTGAAGTGCATTTGGACCCCATCCATGACCCACTGCGCACCACGCCACGAGTCCACCAACTCCCACACTTAAGGAGAGTGGGAGTTAGTACGCCGTTAACACGCTAACGTGTGATTGGTCTAGTGTACTAAATGCCACCCTAACCACATGCTAACGTAGCACATTCCCAAAGGAGCTCAGCCCCAATATCAGCTTCTTCAAACAGCGGCATACCCCCTTAACCAATGCCCAGTTCGCCATCCAATCACCTTAGATCATCACTGAAGTGCATTTGGACCCCATCCATGACCCACTACGCACCACGCCACGAGTCCACCAACTCCCACACTTAAGGAGAGTGGGAGTTAGTACGCCGTTAACACGCTAACGT
>LGRX02033500.1:0-46598 GCA_001247695.2 Cymbomonas tetramitiformis
GCACCTCATCCCGCCCTGTCCACTCCCCATGCGCCCGCCCCTACTCCGCACCCCCTCGTGGCGGGGTCTCAGATTTCCATGCCCCTCCACCCACACCGACCTACCTTAAAGGGCACCTCACGTGTCGAGGTGAGTTTCGATGCCATTGCACCCCAACCGCTGCTGCCATCCCACACGCATGCCTCGGGATGTCTTGGTCCGCCTAGCACCCCATCCCGCCCTGCCCACTCCCCATGCGCCCGCCCCTACTCCGCACCCCCCTCGTGGTGGGGTCTCGAATTCCCATGCCCCTCCACACACACCGACCTACCTTAAAGGGCACCTCACGTGTCGAGGTGAGTTTCGATGCCATTGCACCCCACGCAGCCGCTGCAGTTATCCCACACGCATGCCCAGGGATGTGTTCCCCTCGTGGTGGGGTCTCGAATTCCCATGCCCCTCCACACATCGTGGTGGGGTCTCGAATTCCCATGCCCCTCCACACACACCGACCTACCTTAAAGGGCACCTCACGTGTCGAGGTGAGTTTCGATGCCATTGCACCCCAGCCGCTGCTGCCATCCCACACGCATGCCTCGGGATGTCTTATCCCACACGCATGCCTCAGGATGTCTTGGTCCGCCTAGCACCTCATCCCGCCCTGCCCACTCCCCATGAGCCCGCCCCTACTCCGCACCCCCCTCGTGGTGGGGTCTCGAATTCCCATGCCCCTCCACACACACACACCGACCTACCTTAAAGGGCACCTCACGTGTCGAGGTGAGTTTCGATGCCATTGCACCCCAGCCGCTGCAGTTATCCCACACGCATGCCCAGGGATGTGTTGGTCCGCCTACTCCGCACCCCCCTCGTGATGGGGTCTCGGATTCACATGCCCCTCCACACACACCGACCTACCTTAAAGGGCACCTCACGTGTCGAGGTGAGTTTCGATGCCATTGCACCCCAACCGCTGCTGCCATCACACACGCATGCCTAGGGATGTCTTGGTCCGCCTAGCACCTCATCCCGCCCTGCCCACTCCCCATGCGCCCGCCCCTACTCCGCACCCCCCTCGTGGTGGGGTCTCGAATTCCCATGCCCCTCCACACACACCGACCTACCTTAAAGGGCACCTCACGTGTCGAGGTGAGTTTCGATGCCATTGCACCCCAACCGCTGCTGCCATCCCACACGCATGCCTAGGGATGTGTTGGTCCGCCTAGCACCTCATCCCGCCCTGCCCACTCCCCATGAGCCCGCCCCTACTCCGCACCCCCCTCGTGGTGGGGTCTCGATTTCACATGCCCCTCCACACACACACCGACCTACCTTAAAGGGCACCTCACGTGTCGAGGTGACTTTCGATGCCATTGCACCCCAGCCGCTGCAGTTATCCCACACGCATGCCCAGGGATGTGTTGGTCCGCCTAGCACCTCATCCCGCCCTGCCCACTCCCCATGAGCCCGCCCCTACTCCGCACTCCCCTCGTGGTGGGGTCTCTAATTCACATGCCCCTCCACACACACCGACCTACCTTAAAGGGCACCTCACGTGTCGAGGTGAGTTTCGATGCCATTGCACCCCAGCCGCTGCAGTTATCCCACACGCATGCCTAGGGATGTGTGCATACATCCTCATCCTTATTCAGCCACATTTGCTATTTTTTGTAACCTCTCTATTTATATACTTGCCTTTGAACTCACTTTGTTCAATTTACGATCTGTAAAACCCTATTTACTCCCCTTAAAACCTAGAACTTACACCAAAATTTGGGTTTACCATTCGTGGACCTTCTACCCCTAAGATGCCCTGGCCTGCTTCGATCGTACGCGCCTTGCGGGGCTCGAAATGCACGGGGTATGATTTACCCGCCATATATGACGGGTGGAGCTGCATATGGATATCGATACATTGGCAATATCGATATATCGTTAATTGGTATCGATATATCGGAATGTCGGCAATGAAATTGCAATACATTCCACGCAAAATTCAGACGCGAAATGTACACGCTGACAGTGGGGTCCAGGATGCCACATCTCGCCCACCTAGAGGCAGATTCCTGCGCAGTGGAACGTTCGGGCCCCCGCCCCTGTCCATGAGTAAAATGGTCGTGGCGCCACCCGGAGTCGAAACCAGGGTACTAGCAGTGGAACCATCTTCCCTACCCAACTATACTATTACGAGATTCGTGGTAGTGTAGATATGTTTTTATATTATAAATATGTTTCATGATGTTCGAATTTGTATAAATAACTTATTGCGATTTATATCTATAAAGTACGATATCACGATATTATATATGTACATACATACATACATACATACATACATACATACATACATACATACATACATACATACATACATACATAATTACAATTACAATTATAATTATACATTTATTCCTCATTTATGTTTATATACTATTGTCCAAATATCTATAAATTACGGAATTTCGTTTTATGAAAATTCACATTTAAAAAGACGAAAGTATCCGCATGTGTATATGCGATCGTTCACTTTATCCAACTCCTCCGATATAAATCGAATATTCAAATACAGTATCGATTGTGCAAATTGCAAATCGCAATCGATCGATTCCGATATTTTGCGCCCTATGATCGATTGATTCCGATATGGCACGCCTGTTGATTGATTGATTCCGATTTGCCACGCCTATTAATCGATCGATTCCGATTTTTTACCCCTACTATCAATCGATCGATTCCAATTTAGCACCCTTAGTAATCGATCGATTGTGATAGTCCGATATATCGATATATCGATATATCGGCACAACCGATACCGAACCTTGCTCTGTTCGACCTGGAGGATGCCACGCTGCCCGTTCGCGCCGAGGCGAACAAACTACTATTTTCGACACTGGAGTACATTATCGCTCCGGTGTCGCCCGCGGCAGACTGGATGGAGTCTTCGGCGGAGGCACACCCGTTTGATGAGAAACGGGTATTGCTGGAGATCGCCAGGATGCTTCTGGATTCCGGCGGACCCTTTCAGGGCACCGCAGACCTTCTGGCCATCAAGATCAACCAGTTCGACCCGTCGCGGACTATCGCCACCTTCAACGCCGCTCTTCGGTCTGCTCGGCGGAAGAGCACCCTCGACGACATGGAAGTCAAGTCCCTCTTCACCAAGGCCCTCGACCCCATTTTCTTTGCCCCGGTTGTCAACCTGCTCCTGTTACACGAACAGCGTGCGGCGGAGTCCCTTGCCACCATTCAGCAATGGACCCGGGAGTGCTACGTACAAAACGGGACGGACTCGCACGTCCCGGCTGCTGCGCGGAAGTACTCCGCCCTCGCCCTGACTGAACAACACGACGACGAAGACTTCAAGACCATCTTCAGCGAGCTCCGTGACCAGCTCTTCGACATGAAGAAGGAGATCAAGGCCCTTCACAGCCGTATCGACGACACCAAGGGTTTCACGACCCGCAACGACAAGAAGAACGCCATCGGACGAGGTGGGCATGGTTACGGCAACCGCTTCGCTGCGAAGCCTCTTCCCGAGCACGGCAACTTCCCGCAGAACTTCCGTGGGAAGCCTTCGAAGAAAGTGGCTTTCCACAAGCCCACCGGTACGTTCGTTCCGTTGTGCGGGAACCCTACATGCTCCGCTACGGCGGAGAAGCATTGGCATCGGGACTGCCCGAACGGCGGGCCACGTGGACATGTTGGCGCACACGGCTTCAGCGTTGCGGGCAGCGAGAATGGCGTCTTCGCCACGCTGTTCCAGAACGCCATGGAGAGCAACGACCCCGCTCGTTTCGACGCCGTCTGCTACATTGCAGACGGCAAACCGGAGCTCTACGACACCGTCTCCGCCTTCTCCTTCGCTGTCGCCGAGGAGCGGGTGCCCGACACCATCGAGGAGTATCTGGGGCGCTGCCAACCCGCTGACACCCGCTTCGGGGTTTGCGCGGTTGGTGGTGCTTTGAACATCAACAACTTCAAGGTCCACGACAAGGTCCATGCCGACGCTCTGGTCGTGCCACCGCCGCCAGCACCGCCTACCGCTCCGCAGTCGGTGGTGTCCGACGAGGGGATGTACCCCGTCAGCGCGTTGCATGCGCACGAGCCGCACATGTCCTTCATGGACAAGTTCGCGGTAAATGCTGAATACATCAGCTGGACTGTATATTCGGTGAGACAGATAATCAGAATAGATAACCCGTGAGAATACTCAGTCTTCCCGTTATATGTTCGGGGTCTAGGGTTCCGGGACCGGTGACAGTCATACACCCTAACTATAGGAATGACAGTCGGGGCGTCACTTCCAGCACACCACCTAGGGTGGTGACTGGCAAACTAGGTGGTCACGGAACTGAAACAAACACCTACTCAGCTTCGGTGGAAACAAGCATCCTACAGGAGAACCTGTCCTTTCTGGCAGGGTAACTCCCGAAACTAGCAGTCAGTGAGGCATACTGCAGAATACAGATACAGTTAAAACCCTAAATTAAGCCCATCTTGGGGCAACCTGAACCAACAGCATCTCGATCTGGAGGCAGGCTAATCCAATCCCGTCAGCTCTAGCCACGTCGAGAGTGCCCGGGAGAGCCGGTGCCACTGTTACAGCGCCCAGGAGAGCTGGTACCACTGTCTGGCAAATCATGCGTAGAGCAAAATGAGAAAGTTGAGAAAGTGCCGATGTTGCCGTAGTCAGTTGCACCGACCGGGTGCAACCAGTCGGGTCGTGTGCTCGATCGATGAAGAAGGTGCATCCTCGTCCAACTCGCCCCAGGCGGGTGGCACATAGAGCGGCGACGGTGGAGCACCACCCGGCGAGGGCGGTATGGTAACGATCGGAGCAGCTTCGGGTGGTTGCGAGGGACCTGGGTACCACGTCCAAAGGGTGCCGAGACAACCCCCATGGTCGTTGGGGTACTACCCCTCCGGCCGCCAATAGAGCGCCGGCGGGACGGCTGTGGGCGTCAGCACACTAGCACCACCGACCTCGTCGCCGGTGTGCTCCGGGGTTGCTGATGATGCCTGCGCGGAGTGACCTTGGGAAGGCATGGCAGTTGCACAAACAAAGCACAGCAAGTAGACTGCGAGAGATGTGAGGGCGGAGAACCCAAAGCCCATCGGCGGTCTGCCGCATCCCAAGGCCTGCCGTGGTGGCGGAAGACCCTCGTCGTCATCATCGGAGGCGTTCGCTGCCATTGAAACCGAGTCCAGGGGCGCAACGGCCCCCATGCTGTGCATCGCAAGGGTCGGCTCCGGCACCGTGAGGTCCAAGTTCACCACGAACTTGTCCATGAAGGACATGTGCGGCTCGTGCGCATGCAACGCGCTGACGGGGTACATCTCCTCGTCGGACACCACCGACTGCGGAGCGGAGGGCGACGCTGGCGACGGTGGCACGACCAGAGCGTCGGCATGGACCTTGTCATGGACCTTGAAGGTGTTGATGTTCACCGCACCACCAACCGCGCAAACCCCGAAGCGGGTGTCAGCGGGTTGGCGGCACTCCAGAAACTCGTTAATGGTGTCGGGCACCTGCTCCTCGGCGACAGCGAAGGAGAAGGCGGAGACGGTGTCGTAGAGCTCTGGTTTGCCGTCTACAATGTAGCAGACGGCGTCGAAACGAGCGGCGTTGTGCCCGGAGGCACAGCGTGAGCCGATATGCCTATGCGTCCGTATGTGTGTCATCGGGGGTAATCTGGGATTGGCACGATGACAGTGAAATTGGGCTTGAAATCACGATGAGAATGAATACCAGATGTCCGGGGTATGACAGTATGACACTATGACACTATGACACTATGACAGTATGACAGTATGACACTATAGTAGTATGACAGTACTGTGGGGGGTGTCATCGTGGAACTCAGTCAGACCCTCGAAGAATGGTCAGATTCGCATCGGGGTTGAAAAGACAATGAAATCGAATATCCGATATCAAGGTTATGACAGTATGACAGTATGACGCTATGACAGTATGACAGTATGACAGTATGACAGTATGACAGTACAGTAGTATGACAGTACTGTGGGGCAGGCATCGTGTCAGCCTGTTGGCATAACATCTGAATCGAGAATGACGAATCGGAATTAGAAATGAGATCGGATCGGGAACTGAACGTTGAGCCGAAGTGTGACATCGGCTCTCGAGTGGTTGACCCTGCAACCTGAGTGACGAGTGAATAAGTAGAGCACTTGAGAAGTGTTTAGCCTTCAGAACTCGGAACCGAATTATCGTTTGTGCCTCAATCTGGCCCTGATCCAGTATATTATAAAAATCCGAATTGTGTACCTTTGCACGTTCAATCAAAAACATATCTCCGAGCATCTGTCGTCGTGCCCTTGGCACATTTGGTATCAGCGTGCTGCGATTTCGCCTCTGCGCAACTCGCCCACGGGCCTTTTGAAACTTCCGTTGTGATACAGGGGGAGAGCTGTACTTCCGGCTATCTGTGCGCAATTTTAGCCTCCGTAAGTACATTTTTTTCGTATACAACGGCCGTATCCTCTGGAAAACATCTCCAAAACTTCATATTTTTGCCCCTTAACACTGGGGGCTCAAACTGGCTCAGAAACCCAAGCATTCGTTTTCCGATCTTAAACCCGAAGTCCGCCCCAGGCCACAAACGACCGTCAGGGAGCACCCTAAAGGGTTTCCCCGGTCTACAGTAGCCAAGAAAACGATATAGCTCACCTTTCAGAGCCCCAAAAAGGCGAAAAACCGCCTAAAACAGCCAAAAATAGCCGTTTTTGACAGTTTCCAGCCTACCCCAAAACCTCTCCCAGTAGCCCCCACCACCGAAAACCCCCTCTTTAGACCCCATAGAACAGCCTAGAAACCCCTGATACCGCCCTCACGGCCATCAGCAGCGGGGAAAGCTCCACCAAAAGGCGCTTTCAGCAGTTCTGGGACGTTTCTGGCAGCCCTACAGCACCTCCTGGTATCTTCCAGCACCGCACTGACTGGGGCTTTTCTTGGGACCTACGGAGTACAGATACCGTCTGGGACCTCACTGGGCCCCCATATTGGACCTGACACCTCCTTTTTCACTGCTGCCTGACTCTTGCCCGCGCGCCTAGGCACTCAAAATCGTGTCGCGGAGCCCTGGCCAAATTTTGAGTTCGCCGGTGTATGGCAGTACCCCCTTCGCCAGAAGAATACAGAAGAGCGTGGTGGAAGCAAGGACCTATCAAGTGGGTATTCCCTCCAGACCCTACCTACCCACCAGCAGGCGCTTTCTGGCAGAGCGGTCCTTGGAGCGGTCCTCCTTCCCCCTCGTCCTCTGACGACGAAGAGGAGAACAGCGACTGAGCGCCTGGATATAGTCACGCTGGCTATCCCACCAAGATACCACAACTGGGTGTGGGTTCAGATTGGAAACCTTCTCTTCCGCTACCCGAACTCCCAAGACCTGACAGTCTTCCCCGCGCTCCCTGGTTCATATCCAGTGCAAGGAATCGAAGAGTGGCCTTGGGTCCCCCCATCTCCACCTGGAAGTCCCGCTCCTTCGCCTCCAGCGAGTGACATCGACGAGGACGAGACTGATTAAATAAAAAGGCGAGCACTCACTACTTTTGCTCACCTGTGGCTATTGCCACACCCAGTCTTTGAACTCAACCAGCTCAGCAGTCAGAATGTCACAGCAGACATCAGAAGCATTTTCCAGCATGAGTGTCAGCGCAGAGCAGCTACACCACACTCTGTTCTCTCCCATGACCTTCCCATCGCCCACCGCATACGCTTCCGCTCACCCCATTCCACATCCAGGCACCACCATGCCCTACACCGCGGTGCCCCGCCCTTATACTATGCCGGATGGCACCCCCGCACAGGCTGTATGGAACGGCGTCAATTGGGTATTGCCCCAATCAGCGCCCCTCGCTGGGGGAGTATCACCAGTGCCGTTCACACTGGGAACCCATCACCCCGTGGGCGCATATCCCACACCGTTCCAACAACAGCTACAGCAGCAGCAGCAGTGGCTCGCGTACCAGCAGCAGCAACAGCAGTGGCTTCAGCAGCAGCCACTGGAACCGATGCAGCAGCAGTTACAGCAGCAGCAGTTACAACAGCAGCAGTTACAGCAGCAACAGCAGCAGCAGCAGCAGCAGCAACAGCAACCGCAGCCGCCACAACAGCCGCAACATCGACCACAGCAGCCCCATCAGCTGGCACCAGCCACCTCCGCGCTTCATGACTCAGGCGCGGATCTCTCATCGCTGCAGCACTTCATCAGCATCGGCGCCGCGGCCCTGCCGGACCCTCTGCAGGTACCCCTTGACAGCGGAGTTCAGCAGAACGTCTTGGGCGGTACCCAGCTCTTGGTGCGTCACCTTCCCGCGGTGGCGACAACCTCAGAGACTCGCCGGCGTCGGCGTTCCCGAAGGGCATCTTCGGGCCCTGCGACACATGGCAAACATCTTCCAGGCCCAAGCCACGCACCTGATCACTCTGACCCCGACTCCGGTACGGACATCAGCCGCACCAGCACGGGGACCAGAGGCAGCCGAAGCACGCAGGCACGGGCTGAGCGCAGGCGGAGGGCCGCCCACAGGTCCGGCTCCGACTCGGACGCGAGCAGCCGAAGTGAACACATTCGCAGAGAAGTCCTGGCGGCAGTACAGGCCCTGGACATCTCCGCGGTGCTCTCGAGAGGACTCGCGCTGCCTGGTGCGACGGCGTCGGCAGGAGCCTCCCCACCAGGCGACCCTCAGGGCAGCGCACAGGGCCTGGCGGCGGACCATCTACACGAGGCAGACGCCGCCGCCAGCGTAACCCCTCCAGTGCCTCAGACCGCCGCTGAGACCGCTCCCGCCGAACCTCCCACTCAGGGCCGGCCAAATCCCCATAACATGATGGTGGCCCGCCGGCGGCAGTCGATGGAGACGGTGGTGCACGGCGGTGGCAATCCCGACTCAGAGCCCAGAGACTCCAGTCCAAGCGACTCGCCACCAGGCCCCCCTAGTGATCCACCTCAGGATCCCCCTGACGATCCCGCACCAGAGCCCTCCTACCCTCAGTACCCAGAGGTCAGAGCCCTCTTCGTCACCCACGATGGTGGGTCATTGTGGGTGCACCAGTCAGCTGGGGTGCGAGGCGCGGCAACCGTCTCCCTACCATGGGACGAACGCCGCCGGGCTGGGGTGCAGGGCGACGCCATCTTGTTCAGGATCATGCACCTGCTGGGAGCGCCGCTGACTGCATATGCGCGCATGGGGGGCCGGCTACACCATGCACCCCTACCCCTTACCAACCCTCGTGTGGAGACCTGGGTCCTCATGGTCGACCGCGAGGTCATGGATATGGCAATGGGGGACCCAGCCGCGGCCAATGTGCGGTCTACCAGCATGGGGCAGCCAGTATGGGAGTGGATCCCTGCTACTGCGCGGGAGTCGGAGATGCAGAACTTCGATCAGGACGGGCTCGCCGCGTGGTCGGAGGTCAGCAACTCCGATTGGTACCGGAGCATGAGCGTGGTGGCCGCACAACCATCCACACCCCTGCCCTTCCATACACCTCTTCCACTCCCCGCACCACCATCAGCCCCTACATTACCGCCCACTCCGACCGCAGTCCCCACAAATCCCGCGCCTGCGCCTCCGCCCGCGCATGCCCCGGGACCACCACCTCCTGCCCGTTTCCCCCATTCCGCCGCCGCAAACCCCGTTCACTCTGCCGCTGCCGCAAACCCCGTTCACTCTGCCGCCGCTGCGAACCCCGTGCTCTCTCCCAGCGCCACCCCCTTTGTTCCAGGCATCGTCCGTCTGCCGCAGGGCACTAACCTGCGAGCATCCCCAGACGAGGTCCGCCTGGAGCACAAGACCAAAGAGATGGTGCTAAAGCTGGTCAAGAGCGTCACCAGGTTCCCCCGCTCCGCGTCCGACACA
This sequence comes from Cymbomonas tetramitiformis, assembly GCA_001247695.2. Lineage (NCBI taxonomy): Eukaryota > Viridiplantae > Chlorophyta > Pyramimonadophyceae > Pyramimonadales > Pyramimonadaceae > Cymbomonas > Cymbomonas tetramitiformis. Next base: position 9,862 of record LGRX02033500.1, read on the forward strand.
AAATCGGCCGACAAGGAGGGCCTCCTGACGCAGTTGGAGCACTACTCCCACATGGTGCGGAAGGTATTCCAGGAGGCCATCGTGATCGAAGCACTGACCACTCCCAGTTGTACGCCATCAGTATCAGAGTACCAGGCGAGTGTGTCAAGCCTTCTTTGGAGCTTCAAGGAGTACACTCTTCAAGACCAGCAGAGAAAGTTCTTGGAGCGCGCAGCGGGGACCTTCGGGTCCGAGCAAGCTTGGCACCAACGCTACGGGGAGCTGGACGTGTTCTTCAGCGATCTGGCGGTGTGCTCTTTGACGCAGGCCTACCTGGAGAACGCACACGGCGAGGCCATTGCCCTGAAGCAGGCGGTGAACGAGACCGCGGCGGAGTATTTCTCGCGACTGGAGACTCGCATGGCCTCCGTCAACTTCCTGGCCGGCAGAGTCCCCAATTGCGTGGAGATGACCAACCTGTCGATGCTCTCTACGTACCGCCGGGGGCTGAAATATGCACCCAAGGTGATGCGGCGCCTGAGAGCCATCCACTTGGATGTCTCCAAACCAGAAGAGTGGGAGAGGAAGGCCGTCGCTGACGACATCCCAGGCACCCACAACGCCTTGTTGAAGATTCGGGAAGTTGCTGAGGAGGTGGAGAGTGACATTGACACGGAGGCGGCTCAGAGGCGCTCTCAAGACCGTCCTCCCCGTGCTGTTTCCTTCGCTAACTCACCACCTCGCACCCCCTTCTACAGGCGTACCCCCTCTTCGAGCCGCCCAGCTCTTGCCATGCTGGAGAACGGGCCTGCCACCACCGTCGCCGCGGCAGTGACTCCTTTGCCACCACCACCTGGCCTCTCCCGCCCTGATGCTCCGAAAGTCCGCCGGTGCTTCGCCTGCGGCTCTGCGGAGCACATCGTCCGTAACTGTACGGACGAGGCTAAGCTCAAGGAGTGGAGGGCCAATGCACCCGCTCGACTGGCGAACTCCCCTGGGTTTGTAGCCGCCGTCGTTTGGGCCATCGAGCAGCAGGAGGACATCTCCTCGGTGGATGGCGTCCCAGAGGAGTTCTCCGAGGAGGTCTTGGCTCTTGCTACCTGTGAGGACGAGCAGAGCTACCAGACCCTGGCGGCCCTTGCGGGCATCGAGCTTGTGGAGGGTGACGGCCTCCCCCCGGTGGAGAGCGATGAATGACTGGCCGGCGGCCAGCCCCAGACCCTGCCCTTCGAGGAAGTGAGGTCTTGCCCTGATAATCAGACCCTCTCCGCCCTGGAGAAGCGGTCAGAACCAGTGGAACCCCGACGCGCCCGAGGACGCAGAGACCCTTGGGGCCAACGTCCCCATCCCAAGACCTTGGCCTTCACCTCTGGGACCCGCTTGCGACGCACCTACCGCTCAGCTGGTGCCCCATCGCCGCCGAGGGATGACTTGTCCAGCCACCCTCTTGCAGGAAGCACCCCCTTCGATGAGCCGTCACTACCTCTTGATGACGGCCCTGCTTATACACAAGCGAGGATCGAGGGTCGGAGGGGACGGCGAGTCCCCCAGCACAGACCCCCCATTATGGGCAACAACCGCGGAGAGCCCCGCGATCTTCGCCCCCGACCGCGTGTTGTCCTACCGCTGCCCATCTATCAGTCCAACCTCGCAGACCCACGGAAAAGGCTAACTGCGTGGCACTGGAAGAGAGATCTGTACTCCCTCCCCCTCGAAGTCGCCATGCAGAAGGTCCGCAGAGCTCTGCGCAAATCCCCAGAGGCTGCCAAGGACCTGGTGGATAAAATGTCGGAGCGCGTCCGCAGCCGCGTACATTCTGGGAGTCGATCGCCAAAGGAGCGCGTGAACCGCGCCAACCAGCTGGCAGAGAGGATACGCATTGCCCGCGAACCTCAAGATCGCAAGGAGGGCCATCAGCGCATAGCATTGTGGCACCTCCTCTCACACGACGGTCGCCAGCAAGTCCCCGAACCCTCTAACGCCAGCTCCCACGACCTCTACGCGGCTTGGAGAGAGCTGTCGCCTGCCGAGCAGCAAAAGGCAATCGCCACTTCGAGTCCAGACTCTTCCCCAGCGGTAGCAGGCTGTGGGAAGAGGAGGGCGCACGAAGAGCAGCAGCGAGGTCTTCGACATCCCTCTGCACCCTGGACACTGAAGTGGGCACGATACCTGGGACAGCGGGAGATGTGGGTCTACCTGGCGCCTGGTGCAGCCTGCACGCAGTACACCAGTACAAGATGAGGAAGCTGGGTCCCAGTCCCTTGGGAGCATCCCCTCCATCATCCTCGCTGGCCGAGCCCACAACAGAGACTACATCTTCGCACCATGATAACGCGCCGGCCACTCCGGGAGGAAACCCCGAAGGTTCATCCTATTGCTCAGAGGCGGAGGAGACCTCCGCACCCAGTTCGCTATGCTTCACCCAGCAGATGACCACCGTCAGAACGCATGAAGCGGATGAAGCGCCGCCCTGTCTCGACAGCCACCCCATCGCTGAAGACCCTGAGGTGATGGAAGAGGAGTCCTCGGTCAATTCGCTCTGCTTCACTCAGCAGATGGCAGCAGCTGGGACCCCTGAGACGAGAACTGACCACCAGAGCTCCCACCAACTCGCCCACAACTCCCCTGCTGGCAGCCCTCAGCATGACGAGGATCCTCACACCCATGGCAGTCTCATCAATAGTGTCGCTACCCATGTGAGCCCCACAACAAGCGGCACTACCCACGTGAGCCCCACAGTAAGCGGCACTACCCATGTGAGCCCTACCACCAGTGGCACTACTCATGTGAGCCCTACCACCAGTGACACCACCCATGTGAGCCCTACCACCAGCGACACCACTCATGTCAGCCCCACCTCGAGCGAATGCACCTCAGCGGGCACCCTGCTGACGGCGAGTGCAGACAATCTTGTCAGTCATCCGACTGAAGATGTTGATTTGCTGGATGAGGAGTTCTACGCCGCGTGTAGGCAAACGTTGGAAGAATGCCGCGAGGCCTCGGACAACCTCCTCCCCAACCTCAAGTGCAAAAGCATACGCACAGATGGGGGAGTTCAGTGGAAGACCGACATCGAGGGTACCCTTGCGGCGGCACATGACGAAGAAGGACCACTACTGCTGGTATTCTACGCAACCCTCAGAGGGCACACGGTCAAGGTGCTGATCGACTCGGGGGCCTCTGACAACTTCATCTCGGAGCAGAGCGCTAAGCGATGTGGCCTCACGACACGAGCCGGCTCCGAGATGCGAGTCACCCTGGCGGATGGATCTGTGAAGATCACTGGCGCCACCGCGTACGCCAAGTTTAACACGCACACCACCACGGGCACCTATACGGAGAACGCCCTTGCCCTCCGGATTCTACCACTGGGCATACAGGTGGATGTTATCCTCGGCGGAAGATGGCTGCGCAGTCACTCTCCTGTCACTCTGGGCTATGAAGGGAATGGCTCCGTCTCCTTCCTCAGGAAGTCCCGCAGTGGTAAGATTGGGGATCGCGTCACCATCACAGGCTGTTCTCCTGGGAAAGCATCTGGGGACAGGTCTCCGAAGGGCACGGCCTGCGCGGGATTGGTGGATGAGGTGTTCCTAACCCCTGCCCAGCTGAAGAAGTACCTGGTGTACGCGGAGACGCAGAAGCTACGCGGCAATGACGACCCGGAGATACAGCCCGCCTGGCTCATGGTGGCCGAGAAGTCCCCCGACGATACTGCTTCTGCCTTTGCAGCCACGGCTATCGACTCTGAGAACGCCGAACCCGCTGCGGATACTGAAGATGCAGAAGTGAGCCCTGAGTGGACCCTCAAGTTTCAGGACTTCTGGGGTGAGGAGTACAAAAAGGAGATGACGACTGCCCTACCGAACATCGATGGACTCAGACATGACCCCCAAGATGAAGCCAACATTAACCTGGACCCTGAGCTGAGCAAGAAGGGACCTCCCTGCCAGCGCATCTACAAGAAGTCCGCAGAGGAACTCCGCCAACTTCGAGAACGCGTGGAGACTCTGATGTCCAAGGGCTACATCCGACCCTCTTCCAGCCCTTATGCAGCTCCCTGTTTGATGGTCCCTAAACCCGGGAACCCCAAGGAGCTGCGACTGGTGATCGATTACCGGCTCCTCAACCGCCAGACAGTTAAGGACAAGTATCCTCTCCCAGACATCCAGATGATGTTCGACGAGATGCAGGGTGCGAAGTTCTTCTCTTCGTTCGACGCGGTGGATGGCTTCTGGCAAGTACCGATGGCACCAGGAGATGTCGAGAAGACCGCCTTCACCACCCAGATGGGGTCATATGAGTGGTTGGTCATGCCGCAGGGGCTGCAGAATTCGCCGTCTCAGTATCAGCGACGGATGCAGCGGGCCTTGGGCCATCTCCCATTTGTCCGGATCTTCATCGATGATGTGGTCGTCTTCAGCAACACCGCTGCAGAGCACTACGAGCACGTCAAGCAACTGCTCCTGACATGCAGGGAGAAGGGCGTCTTCCTCAAGAGGTCCAAGTGCCAACTGTTGAAGAAATCCTTGCGGTTCCTTGGCCACTGTATCTCCGCAGATGGCTGCAGACCCCAACACGACAAGGTGGCTGCAGTGAGGGACTGGCCCGAGCTGGAAACGGTTACCCACGTCAGGCAGTTCTTGGGCCTGGCGGGGTATTACCGCAGGTTCATCCACTGCTTCTCCGAGATCGCTCAGCCTCTCACCCGGTTGACCAAGTCGGACGTGCCCTGGGAGTGGGGTCCCATGCAGCAGTGGGCCTTCGAGGAGCTGAAGAAGGCCCTCACCTCAGCGCCAGTGCTCGCCTTGCCCAACATTAAGGGTGCCGCAGACGGCACGGCACCTTTCGTGGTACAGACGGATGCTAGCGGCATCGCTCTTGGGGGAGTACTGATGCAAGACAATGGAGATGGTCTTGGACTGCGCGTGATAGCATACGAGAGCCGCCAGTTCTCAGCCGCCGAGCAGAATTACCACACCGGCGAGCGTGAGCTAGGTGCTCTACACCATTGCACCACCGTTACCTGGCGGCATTAGCTCATCTTCACGAACTTCCGCATCCAAGGTGATCACCGCCCCCTTGAATGGCTGATGGAACCTGGCAGGGAGCTTAGCCGCAGACAGGCACGCTGGTACATGGATCTGGTGGAGGTGGGAGTCCCGAGAATGGAGTACATCAAAGGAGCGCTGCTGCTGGTACCGGACGCCCTGTCCAGAAGACCCGACTTCAAGGACAAGGACGTGCGTGAGGGGTTGAAGGAGGCAGGGGTGATCGACCCCACCTCAGATCTACCGAAAGACCCCCTGGCAACGCTGGAGTCTGAATACTTCTCCAGCTCACCACCCGCAGCTCATCCCCACTGGGCCCAGACAGTTGACTGTTGGCTCTCAGCAGTGGAGACCCTCTCCGTGGCGGAACAGGCCATGGACATGGGGGAGACCATCGCTCTCGTTAACCCGAAGCTCTATAAGGGAATGAAGGAGGATCACCTCGACTTCGACATGCCTGACTGGCCTGCAGCTGATGGCGCGAAGCCGGTAAAAGCTCCACACAAACCCCCTGATAGAGCTCCACCCCAGATAAGGATAACGAGGAGTATGTCACGCGCTGGGAAGGCCTCTACGACCCCAGCGCCTCCGCAGTTGGCGTCACCGAAGACGCGAACACCTACGTCACGAGCTGACGCATCAGAGGCGCCCACTGAGAAGGTGCCAACGAGCTCACCAACCCCGCAGCAGGCGCCCCAACAGTCAACTCCATCCCCGGTCCTTCACCCACAGAAACGGCAGGCTCCCCCAGAGGACTCACAGAATTGGCGTGTCCGAGCAGAGTACTCCTCGAAGTACGCCGAGAAATTTGGACCCTTCGATGTGGACGCCTGTTGTGACTTTGGCGGCCGCAACAGACAGGCGGATAGATTCTGGACAGACTGCCTTTCAGAGAAATGGAGGGGCCTTCGGGTTTGGTGTAACCCTCCATACAACTCCAAGTGCATTACTGTGGAGGCGATCTTGAACAAGTATATCGCAGAATGGAAGGCAGACCCAGAGAACACCTCAGCAGTATTCGTTCTACCAGATCACCAGTCCAAGCTCCCCGCGTGGCGCAAACTTTTCAGAAAGGCCAATATGCAGATTGTGGAGGTCATCCCTACTCACGATGACAAGGGCGAGCCCAACCAGTTCTTCGAGAACCCAGATGGGAGAGCCTTCGACCTCCGCTGGCCTGTTCTGATAGTACACGCCCCTCCTGCCAAACCACAACCAGCACGCGTGAGGCATCCGCGAACAGCCCCCGCTGTGATAAGGACAGGTGAGGCGGCAGACTTCAGAGACGCAGCCTCCCAGCAGTCGGACTCAAAGTTCCTGCGCGCGTTGAAAGCGGAGTACACCCGAGAGGGGACACTTCGCTCACTAAGAGAGAAAGTGAAGGCGGCGCCACACCAATGCCTACAGGACTTCAGGCTGGTGGGTGAAGTGGTTTGGAGAACCGCAGCAGGGAGATATCAGTTGGTGCTGGGGGAGGACTCTCCACTTCGAGAAGTAGTGATTCGCCATGCTCATGAGTCATTGTCCTCAGGCCACACTGGGCGAGACAAGACTCTGGAGAGGGTGCTGCGACGCTTCTATTGGCGTGGTGCCGCGAAGATGTGGGCACTTGGGTTGCATCCTGCGCAGTGTGCCAATCAGTGAGGCCGCGGGGAACTTACCCGGATGGGTTGCTAAACCCTCACAGCATCCCGAACAGGCCATGGCAGGATGTCGCGGTGGACTTCGTCACCGGCCTGCCGGTATCGGAGAGGGGCAATGATGCTTTCGTGGCCTTCACCTGCAAGCTGACGAAGATGGTTCACGTTGTGCCGATGAACTTCGGCGACAGCTCCGCAGCTGTGGTGGCCAGAATCTACTTTGACTCGGTGTGGCGCTTACATGGCGCGCCTATGAAGATTGTCTCTGATCGTGACCCGCGGTTTCAAGATGCTTTCTGGCAGGAACTCATGAGACTGATGGGTGTGAAAGTGGCTCGTACCACGCCGTACAACCCTCGGTCTGACGGCCAGGCGGAACACAGCAACAGGGTTATTGAGGACATGCTCAGGTCCTTTGTAGACGCCAATGTGGAGGACTGGGATCTGTTCACCACTAACGTGGAGTTCGCGATCAATGACTCCAGGAGTGAATCTACTGGCTTCACGCCGTTTGAACTGGTGTTCGGGTTCTCGCCGCTGTCGCAGTTGGACCTTTTCCTGGAGGCTGCACAGTCCACCGCTGGACGACGAACTGGGGGAGTAGGCACCGCACACGAAGTGGCTGTGAAATTTTCGTCGCAGCTGCGGGACGCCAGACAGCGGTTAGAGCTGGCTCAACAGCGACAGCGCGAACAGTTTGATCGCAGACACGGGCAGCGGGAGTATGCTGTTGGAGATCTGGTCTGGATAGAGGCGAAACACCTTACGGAGAAGGTGATGGATCGCTCCATCTGTAGGAAACTGACCAAGCGCTGGCATGGACCAGTTCCTGTGACCGAACGCTTCTTCAGCGATGTACAGATGACCATGCCAGAGGCCGACAGAGGAGCTCCAGTAGCCTACCGCCTACGCCTCCCTCCTCACTGGCGGATTCACGACGTCTTCGCTCAACATCGCCTCAAACCGTACACCAGCGGTCAAGATGCTTTTGCCGCACGCGATCACCTAGCAGTACCTGAAGAAGTGGTAGTGGACGGTCAGAAGGAAGCACACGTTGAGCGCATCCTTGCACGTCGAGTGCGGTCTGTTCGAGGAAAGGAGGTGGAAGAGTGGAAGGTTCGCTGGACTGGCTACTCCAAAGCTCACGACCAATGGAGGACGCGTGACAAACTTGAACGCGGAAGTCCACTTCAACAACTTCGTGAATTCGAGCAAGCGAGACTGCACATGGAAGCGCAAGTCCGCGACGAAGCCACTCGGCGACGCGAGCAGCGTGGCCGCCACTCCGCTCAAGCCGGAATGACACTGGCCCACCTCATCACTAATCCCTGCGATGAACTGGACCAGCTCGAACAGATGGAAGATGATATCCCCCTGCCGTGGGAACGCCAAGAGCGCGTGGAAGATGGGTCGCTGGCACTGGTGACAGAGCTGCTGGCAATACAGACAAAAACAACCCGCACGCCCAGGATTCTCGTACTTTTCAGCGGTACTGGCTCAGTAGAGAGGGAATTCCTGAATTGCTTCCCCTCCGCCTCAGTAGTGACCCTCGACTCCGGGCATATCTGGCAACCCACTCATGTGTGTGACATCCTACAATGGGACTACAGACAATACCCGCCTGGATTCTTCGATGTTGTTTGGGCAAGTCCCCCCTGCAGGCAGTACAGTCAAGCGCGCACCCCTGGTGGACCCCCTGACCTTCCCCAGGCTGACAAAATCGTACGACGAGCATTGCAGATCATTGACTACCTGGAGCCAAAACATTGGTTCATGGAAAACCCCAGAGGTCGCTTCCCTAACGCGCTACGGCTTCGCCCTATGATGCGCCAGCTTCCCCCACCGCTGGTGTGTACCTATTGCATGTACGGTACGCAGTACATGAAACCCACCTGCATATGGACGAACTCAGCACCACCCTCGCCCCTGCTACGCTGTACTACTTCAACACCGTGTGCGTGCAGATGGGCAACCGGTGCTCATCCAGAGACTGCTCAGCTTGGACCTCACCCGCAGCAGACTGGAGCAGGTCGATCTGCGAGTGTATATCCCGTACCAGCACTCCTGCTACGACACCTTTTCCGACATTTACGCCTCCGCGACACTGAAGACCCGCTTTAGATCCCAAGTGGCACCCTTCTTCTTGAAAGTGGTGCCCTGGTAGCGGCAGGCAAACTATGCTCGAAGAGGAACCAGAGAACCTAAGAACTGGAAACAGCAAGGAACCAGAAAACCTAAGAACTGGAACTTAGATGGGTACCTTAGCGGAGTGATCCCAGGAGGTAGACCACTCCTAAGGGGGGGAGAGTTGTGCCCGGAGGCACAGCGTGAGCCGATATGCCTATGCGTCCGTATGTGTGTCATCGGGGGTAATCTGGGATTGGCACGATGACAGTGAAATTGGGCTTGAAATCACGATGAGAATGAATACCAGATGTCCGGGGTATGACAGTATGACACTATGACAGTATGACAGTATGACACTATAGTAGTATGACAGTACTGTGGGGGGTGTCATCGTGGAACTCAGTCAGACCCTCGAAGAATGGTCAGATTCGCATCGGGGTTGAAAAGACAATGAAATCGAATATCAGATATTAAGGTTATGACAGTATGACAGTATGACGCTATGACAGTATGACAGTACAGTAGTATGACAGTACTGTGGGGCAGTCATCGTGTCAGCCTGTCGGCATAACATCTGAATCGAGAATGACGAATCGGAATTAGAAATGAGATCGGATCGGGAACTGAACGTTGAGCCGAAGTGTGACATCGGCTCTCGAGTGGTTGACCCTGCAACCTGAGTGATGAGTGAATAAGTAGAGCACTTGAGAAGTGTTTAGCCTTCAGAACTCGGAACCGAATTATCGTTTGTACCTCAATCTGGCCCTGATCCAGTATATTATAAAAATCCGAATTGTGTACCTTTGCACGTTCAATCAACAACATATCTCCGAGCATCTGTCGTCGTGCCCCTGGCACAGGCGTCGTTGTTGTCCATGGCGTTCTGGAACAGCGTGGCGAAGACGTCATTCTCGCTGTCCGCAACGCTGAAGCCGTGTGCCCCAACATGCCCGCGTGGCCCGCCGTTCGGGCAGTCCCGATGCCAATGCTTCTCCGCCGTAGCGGAGCATGTCGGGTTCCCGCACAACGGAACGAACGTACCGGTGGGCTTGTGGAAAGCCACCCTCCCCGAAGGCTTCCCACGGAAGGTCTGCGGGAAGTTGCCGTGCTCGGGAAGAGGCTTCGCAGCGAAACGGACTCCGTCACCATGTCCACCTCGTCCGATGGCGTTCTTCTTGTCGTTGCGGGTCGTGAAGCCCTTGGTGTCGTCGACACGGTTGTGAAGGGCTTTGATCTCTTTCTTCATGTCGAAGAGCTGGTCGCGGAGCTCGCTGAAGATGGTCTTGAAGTCCTCGTTGTCGCTATGTCTAGTCAGGGTGAGGGCGGAGAACGTGCGCGCAGCAGGCGGTACGTGGGAGTCCGCCCCGTTTTGTGCGTAGCACTCACGGGTCCATTGCTGGATGGTGGCAAGGGACTCCGCCGCACGTTGGTCGTGCAGCAAAAGGCGGTTGACAACCGGGGCATAGAAAACCGGGTCAAGGGACTTGATGTACAGGGACTTGACCTCCATGTCGTCGAGGGTGCTCTTCCTTCGAGCGGACCGGAGGGCGGCGTTGAATTGAAGGCGGCGATAGCCCGCGACGGGTCGAACTGGGTGATCTTGATGGCCAGAAGGTCTGCGGTGCCCTGAAAGGGTCCGCCGGAATCCAGAAGCATCCTGGCGATCTCCAGCAACACCCGTTTCCCATCAAACGGGCGTGCCTCCGCCGAAGACTCCATCCAGTCCGCCGCGGGCGACACCGGAGCGATGATGTACTCCAGTGTAGAAAACAACAGCTTGTTCGCCTCAGCGCGGACGGGCAGGGTGGCATCCTCCAGGTCGAACAGAGAAGAAAACGCGTCCTCCTCAGTGACGAAAATATCCCGTAGTGCCAGAACCAGACGGGCGAAAACGGAGCTGACGTTCGACTCCGTACCGTTAAAACGCCCATGTTTGTCGTCGTACACCTTCTAATCTTGATGACAAGCTTGGCGGCCCGCTCGTCGAAGGACTCCTTCGCCAGACGTCTGTCCTCGTCGAGGAACATCGCCCCCGCTGATTGGGCAGCTGATGCAGTCGCAACCGTAGAAGTGGCCGGCGTGGTCGCATGTCTGGCTGCGGCATCGTCGAAAATGGTAACTAGTGAGCGGCGTGCGGCCGCAGTGTGTGATCTCGTAGAAGTACCCATGATGAAATGACTATAGAGACAGGGTGAGGTGGATAATGCGAGGCGAGGCTAACGGTGTGCGACGGCTTGCGAGTTGTGGCGGGTCGTCGAGGATAAATCGGGGAAACAGCAAATATAACGCGGTCGTGTGGGACGAAAGGACGTGATCAATGCCGGACGGTATACTGGTGACCAGAAACAACAAAATCCAGCCCAACGATACTGCACGGGAAATAAGCTGCCGTAACGCGCGCCCCAATTGTCCAATCAACCGCGCGTCCGTAACTGAGCCATACCGCCCCTACCGAAAACCTCTCTAACGCGGGCTCCTCACCCCATCTCAAGCGTCGGTGTTTAGCCAATCATGGCCAAAGTCGCAGTGTAAAATTAAGAGTGCGTGGGACCAAACCTGCTGAATATATCAGCTGGACTGTATATTCGGTGAGACAGATAATCAGAATAGATAACCCGTGAGAATACTCAGTCTTCCCGTTATATGTTCGGAGTCTAGGGTTCCGGGACCGGTGACAGTCATACACCCTAACTATAGGAATGCCAGTCGGGGCGTCACTTCCAGCAGTAAATTTGGACCTGACTGGGCCGGAGCCGACCCTTGCGATGCATTGCATGGGGCCCGTTGCACCCGTGGACTCTGTTTCAGTGGCAGGGGAGGACTCCGACGGTGACGACGAGGGTCTTGTTCCGCCACCACGGTAGACCTTGGGATGCGACAGACCGCCGATGGGTTTTGGGTTCTCCGCCCTTACATCCCTCGCAGTCTGCATGCTCTTCCTTGCTTGTGCAGCTGCTGTGCCTACCCAAAATGTCTATTACCCTCTGGATGGGTTAACCCAACTTAAGGGCCATTTAAGTTGGGTTAACAAATTTTAGTGGCCGCACGATTTCTGTGTGATTGCCAGACCGGACGCTATATTTTAATAGTGCTGGATATTATACGACGTCCCAGCAGGCTCAAGTGAGCGCACGTCCTCGGCCAAAGAATGATGCCGAAAGCGGCAAAAATCCCACGCAACCCAAAAGCCGTTAAGCCGAACCACGAACCAACCAACCTGCAAAGACATAACGCAAGCGTAAGGTGGTACCATAACCTGCTAGATATTATACCGCGAGGGTAATAATATTCCAAGCGGACAGAGGGTCTAAGCAGGTCGGAAAGCAGTGGCAGGCTACATACTCGAAATATTATGATATTAAAAGAGAGGCAGACATACGGACTAGCGAGCTAAATAGCACGAGAGTTATCGGTCACTGCTGGACACCCAATCTGACAACGGTTATGACAGGTGACGAAATGACAATCACCATGTCATATCCAGCAAATAGCTCAAAATGACGGCAAAAATGTCCTCTTTCGCACACGTAATCATATGCATGATTGGTCAAATCCAATTTATCAGTTTGGAAAGTATGCGAGGGGGGTGCAAAAATGTATGGTATTTTCAAGGACTTTTCGGTTTTGGCATACCAATGCTACTTCAACGCATATTTTGAGGGTCAAGATGACCTCCGATCAATTTTTTGACAAGACACTGCAGAAAGAGCAACTCGAGAAGTTGCCGCCGCGGGTGGCCAAATTTTCATAGGAGCTTCGAGGAAGCTCCCATGTGCTCTTAAAGCTTAATTGGGTTAAGTTGGGTTAACCCAACTTAGCAAAAATGGCAAAATACCCATGCTACTTCAACGCATATTTTGAGGGTCAAGATGACCTCCGATCAATTTTTTGACAAGACACTGCAGAAAGAGCAACTCGAGAACTTGCCGATATGGGCCGCCAAATTTGCATACGAGCTTCGAGAAAGCCTCCATATGCTCTTAAAGATAAGTTGGGTTAACCCAACTTAGGTGCGGGTAATAGACGAAAATCACTCCACGCATGAATCATCAGCAGCACCGGAGCACATCGGCGACGAGGTCGGTGGTGATGGTGTGCTATCACCCACGGCCGTCCCGCCGGCGCTCTATTGGCGGCCGGAGGGGTAGTACCCCAACGACCATGGAGATTACCTCGGCTCCCTTTGGACATGGTACCCGGGTCCCTCGCAACCGCCCGTGGCGGCTCCGACTCTTCCCGTGCCGCCCTCACCGGGTGGTGCTCCGCCGTCACCGGACTATGTACCACCCACTTCGCAGACGGGGAGTACGAGGATGAGCCTTCTTCTCCAATCGAGCACACGACCCGACTGGTTGCACACGGTGCAACTGACTACGGCAACATCGGCACTTTCTCATTTCGCTCTACGCATGATTTGTCAGACAGTGGTACCAGCTCTCCTGGGCGCTGTAACAGTGGCACCGGCTCTCCCCGGCACTATCGACGTGGCTAGAGCTGACGGGATTGGATTAGCCTGCCTCCAGATCGAGATGCTGTTGGTTCAGGTTGCCCCAAGATGGGCTTAATTTAGGGTTTTAACTGTATATGTATTCTGCAGTATGCCTCACTGACTGCTACGTAGTTTTAGGAGTTACCCTGCCAGAAAGGACAGGTTCTCCTGTAGGATGCTTATTTCCACCGAAGCTGAGTAGGTGTTTGTTTCAGTTCCGTGACCACCTAGTTTGCCAGCCACCACCCTAGGTGGTGTGCTGGAAGTGACGCCACGACTGTCATTCCTATAGTTAGGGTGTATGACTGTCACCGGTCCCGGAACCCTAGACCCCGAACAGATAACGGGAAGACTGATTATTCTCACCCTGATCTATTCTGATTATCTGACTCACCGAATATACAGCCCAGCTGATATATTCAGCATATCAATAGAACTTTCCTAGACGAACATTTTGGTACCTTATTTCTTGTCAAAGGCGCAATATATAAGATATGCCGCCATTTTTTTTGTGGAATCATTCGTATTATAGTAAGTTACGAGTTCGTTTCGCGGAGACCGCGCACGCGCGGTTATCGAAACTTGAAATACTTATCTAGTTTTATCTATAAATACTTCATAGACGAATGACGGCATATCGATCATATGATTTCACAAGAACTACAGTAAACACTCATATTTAATGAAACAGAGATCTGGCGCCAGCCAGCCAAATCACTAAAATCGTGACCCCCCCCCCTCGCCAGCGCCAGCGTGCTAACGAATTCGTTCATTAGAAGGAACCCGATTCATGAGCCAGCCAGCGCCATTCGTTATCTTCCTCAGCCTCACAAACTGAAATTTTCGAGAAAACTGTGTGCTGATTTTTCGAACGTGGTAAAATGGACCCAACGAGTAGGCATCATATACATAGCTTATACGATGGTGTATACCCCGTAACACCAATGATTACAACAAAATGATGTGCCTCGCTTAGCCTAATGCCATGTGTACCGCGTCAAGCTATGCCAGCGTCAATTTCTTATTCTAAGATTGGTGGTGACTTGGTGGTGTAGAGGGAGAAGTTGGTGGTTGCTGGTAAATACAACTTTTATGCCATTCCTGGTATAAATCGGGTATAAATGGCATAAGATGGTGGCATAAGATGGCATAAGCGATGACATGGCATAAGATGGTGGCATAAGCGGGGATATGACAGATCTGGACGCTCATATTTTTCCCCAATGCTGGATTTCCTCTGAAACCCGAATTTTTTTAACGTAAACGCAAAACGGTGAAAGCAAGAGGGAATCTTCTGTAACTTGCTCTGAAATTTTCGTGGTCTTGCCTCGTCGAGATGCAATAAAATAAGCGCAGCTTGACTTTTGCACAAGAGATTTCAAAAATAAAGTTCGCATGTTGATACTCTGTACGCTACTGCAGGGCTTCGCTGCAGCAAAAGTATTTGCGCAACATGCTCTCTCGCGATAAACTTTTGCTCCCGCGAAAGGATCAGGTATGGTTCCGGCGCTGTCGGACATCTGATTCACCGTAACGCTGCCACGCTCACCGTTGCGGCTGTGCGCCTGCAGATCCTTCGCGGCTCAGCAGATTGATGGCGCACGAAGGAATACTTGCGATACGTTATCGCGACTTTGCAATGTTTCTTGGCCAGCGTCATACAAGGCTGTGGTCCACGAATCTTCGTTCTCGGCTTGGGATCACACCCAACGGTCTGGTCAACTGCGATTATTGCTGGAAAATATTCTCTTGACAGTATCGTAGTTTGCAATTTTGTATTGCAGAACAGTGTTGTTATCCCACCTGCACTATGCTTAAAGAGGCCGCAGTCCGTGGAACTGAGTTCTCGGCTTGGGATCAAACCCAACGGTCTGACTAACGGGGCGTCTGTGGCGCAGGGCATTCTTTGCGGGCTGCGGTTTTTCAGTTGGATTTTGTTAAGTTACGTTCTCCGCAGCCATCGACCATACCAGACCCTCTAGTGCACAGCATACAATAGCACTAATAGCACAGCATACAACAGCGTTACCATAATAATAGCCGGCGCGGTTTTTTCGTGAGCAGCATACTACGCTGCATAGCACTACTGCACCGCACTACACTGCGCAGCGGCCAAGCGGATGAGGGGTTGCAGCCTCAGTGGGACAAGTCCTCTGAGTTCAGGTTCAACTCCTGACAACCCCGTCTCGGGCGCACATCTCTGTCTGGGCACTGCCCAGCGGAGGTGTGCGCCCGAGACTCGGCAGCATTGCTGAATAAATAGCATGACAATATGTCAGTGCATGGCACCGCACAGCAATCGGAAACCAGCACAGCATAGCACAGCACAGCATTCGGAAAGCATGGCACGGCATAGCACTGGCATAGCAGAGCATACCATACCATGGCATAGCATAGCATCGCATCCACACGCATAGCATGGCGCAACATAGCACAGCATACCGTAGCATAGCACAGCATACCATAGTACAGCATACCATAGCACAGGCATAGCAGAGCATATCACAACATGGCATTGCATAGAAGGGCGTAGCAGGGTATAGCAGAGCATGGTGCAGCATAGCACACTCAGCCCCGCTCCGGCATTCCCAGCCTCCAGAACAACACACGCCCACACCCAGCCTCCAGCACAGCACGCTCCGGCACACCTAGCCCTGAGCATAAAACACCCCACCACACCGCCAGCCTCCCGCACAACACGCTCCTGCACACTCAGACTCCAACACAGCACACGCCGGCCCTGAGCACAGCACACGCCGGCTCGCCCAACCACGAGCACAGCACACGCCGGCATACCCAGCCTTGAGCACCGCAGGGTTCGGCACACTCAGCCTCTAGCACAACACGCTCCGGCACACCCTGCCTCGATCACAACACACCCAGCCTGCAGCACAGTACGCTCCGGCTCGCCCAGCCGCGAGCACACCACACGCTGGCATACCCAGCCTCCATCACATCACGCTTCGGCGCACCCAGCCTCCAGCACCTCACACGCGCCGGCCCTAAGCACAACACACAAAGCGCGCCCAGCCGCGAGCACAACACACGCCGGCATACCCAGCCTCCAGCACAGCACAGCACGCTCCAGGGCGTGCGAGCGTGCATGATGGCGTCAGGGCATGCAGGCAAGGCATGCATCATGGCGCCAAGGCTTGCAGGCGTGCATCACTGTGCCAAGGCCTGCAGGCATGCATCACTGCGCCAAGGCCTGCAGGCATGCATCATGGCGCCAAGGCCTGCAGGCGTGCATCATGGCGCCAAGGCCTGCAGGCATGCATCACGGCGCCAGGGCCTGCAGGCGTGCATCACTGCGCCAAAGCCTGCAGGTATGCATCATGGCGCCAAGGCCTGCAAACATGCAACATGGCGCCAGGGCCTGCAGGCATGCATCATGGCGCCAAGGGCTTGCAGGTATGCATCATGGCGCCAAGGCCTGCAGGCATGCATCACGGCGCCAAAGCCTGCAGGCATGCATCATGGCGCCAGGGCTTGCAGGCATGCATCATGGCGCCAGGGCCTGCAGGCATGCATCATGGCGCCAGGGCCTGCAGGCATGCATCGTGGCGCCAAGGCCTGCAGGCATGCATCATGGCGCCAAGGCCTGCAGGCATGCATCATGGCGCCAGGGCCTGAAGGCATGCATCATGGCGCCAAGGTCTGCAGGCATGCATCACGGCGCCAGGGCCTGCAGGCATGCATCACTGCGCCAAAGCCTGCAGGTATGCATCATGGCGCCAAGGCCTGTAAACATGCATCATGGCGCCAGGGCCTGCAGGCATGTATCATGGCGCCAGGGCTTGCAGGCATGCATCATGGCGCCAGGGCCTGCAGGCATGCATCATGGCACCAGGGCCTGCAGGCATGCATCACGGCGCCAGGGCCTGCAGGCATGCATCACTGCGCCAAAGCCTGCAGGTATGCATCATGGCGCCAAGGCCTGTAAACATGCATCATGGCGCCAGGGCCTGCAGGCATGCATCATGGTGCCAACGCCTGCAGGCATGCATCATGGCGCCAAGGCATGCAGGCATGCATCACGGCGCCAGGGCCTGCAGGCATGCATCATGGCGCCAGGGCCTGCAGGCATGCATCATGGCGCCAAGGCCTGCAGGCATGCATCATGGCGCCAAGGCCTGCAAACATGCATCATGGCGCCAGGGCCTGCAGGCATGCATCATGGCGCCAAGCCTGCAGGCATGCATCATGGCGCCAGGGCCTGCAGGCATGCATCATGGCGCCAAGGCCTGCAGGCATGCATCATGGCGCCAAGGGCCTGCAGGCATGCATCATGGCGCCAGGGCCTGCAAACATGCAACATGGCGCCAGGGCCTGCAGGCATGCATCATGGCGCCAGGGCCTGCAGGCATGCATCATGGCGCCAAAGCCTGCAGGCATGCATCATGGCGCAAGGGCTTGCAGGCATGCATCATGGCGCCAGGGCCTGCAGGCATGAGTCATTACGCCAGGGGCTGTAGGCATATACCATGGCGCCAGGGCCTGCAGACATGCATAAATGCGCCAAGGCCTGCAGGCATGCATTACTGCGCCAAGGCCTGAAGACATGCATCACTGCTCAGGGCCGGCAGGCACGCATCATGGCGCCAGGGCCTGCAGGCATGCATCATGGCGCCAAGGCCTGCAGGCATGCATCATGGCGCCAGGGCCTGCAGGCATGCATCATGGCGCCAGGGCCTGCAGGCATGAATCATGGCGCCAGGGCCTGCAGCCATGCACCATGGCGTTAAAGGCCTGCAGACATGCATCACGGCGCCAGGGCCTGCAGGCGTGCATCATGGCGCCAAGGCTGCAGGTATGCATCATGGCGCCAGGGTGTGCAGGCATGCATCATGGCGCCAAGGCCTGCAGGCATGCATCACGGCGCCAGGGTCTGCAGGCATGCATCATGGCGCCAGGGCCTGCAGGCATGCATCATGGCGCCAGGGCCTGCAGGCATGCATCATGGCGCCAAGGCCTGCAGGCATGCATCATGGCGCCAAGGCCTGCAGGCATGCATCATGGCGCCAAGGCCTGCAAACATGCATCATGGCGCCAGGGCCTGCAGGCATGCATCATGGCGCCAGGGCCTGCAGGCATGCATCATGGCGCCAAGGCCTGCAGCCATGCATCATGGCGCCAAGGTCTGCAGGTATGCATCATGGCGCCAAGGCCTGCAGGCGTGCATCATGGCGCCAAGGCCTGCAGGCATGCATCATGGCGGAAAGGCCTGCAAACATTCATCATGGCGCCAAGGCCTGCAGGCATGCATCATGGCGCCAGGGCCTGCAGGCATGCATCATGGCGCCAAGTCCTGCAGGCATGCATCATGGCGCCAGGGCCTGCAGGCATGCATCATGGCGCCAAGGCCTGCAGGCATGCATCATGGCGCCAAGGCCTGCAAACATGCATCATGGCGCCAAGGCCTGCAAAGTGCAAATATTCATCATGGCGCCACGGCCTGCAGGCATGCATCATGGCGACAGGGCCTGCAGGCATGCATCATGGCGCCAGGGCTTGCAGGCATGCATCATGCCGCCAAGTCCTGCAGGCGTGCATCATGGCGCCAGGGCTTGCAGGCATGCATCATGGCGCCAAGGGCTTGCAGGTATGCATCATGGCGCCAAGGCCTGCAGGCGTGCATCAAGGCGCCAAGGCCTGCAGGCATGCATCATGGCGCCAGGGCCTGCAGGCATGCATCATGGCGCCAAGGCCTGCAGGCATGCATTATGGCGCCAAGGCCTGCAGGCGTGCATCATGGCACCAGGGCCTGCAGGCATGCATCATGGCGCCAGGGCCTGCAGGTATGCATCATGGCGCCAAGGCCTGCAGGCATGCATCATGGCGCCAAGGCCTGCAGGCATGCATCATGGCGCCAGGGCCTGCAGGCATGCATCATGGCGCCAAGGCCTGCAGGCATGCATCACGGCGCCAAGGTCTGCAGGTATGCATCATGGCGCCAAGGCCTGCAGGCATGCATCATGGCGCCAGGGCCTGCAGGCATGCATCACGGCGCCAAGTCCTGCAGGCGTGCATCATGGCACCAGGGCCTGCAGGCATGCATAAATGCGCCAAGACCCGCAGGCATGCATCATGGCGCCAAGGTTTGCAGGCATGCATCATGGCGCCAAGGCCTGCAGGCATGCATCATGGCGCCAGGGCCTGCAGGCATGCATCATGGCGCCAGGGCCTGCAGCCATGCATCATGGCGGCAGGGCCTGCAGGCATGCATCATGGCGGCAGGGCCTGCAGGCATGCATCATGGCGCCAAGGCCTGCAGGCATGCATCATGGCGCCAAGGCCTGCAGGCATGCATCATGGCGCCAGGGCCTGCAGGCAAGGCATGCATCATGGCGCCAAGGCCTGCAAACATGCAGAATGGCGCCACGGCCTGCAGGCATGCATCATGGCGCCAGGGCCTGCAGGCATGCATCATGGCGCCAAGGCCTGCAGGCATGCATCATGGCGCCAAGGCCTGCAGGCATGCATCATGGCGCCAAGGCCTGCAGGCATGCATCATGGCGCCAAGGCCTGCAGGCATGCATCATGGCGCCAAGGCCTGCAGGCATGCATCATGGCGCCAGGGCCTGCAGGCATGCATCACGGCGCCAGGGCCTGCAGGCATGCATCATGGCGCCAGGGCCTGCAGGCATGCATCATGGCGCCAGGGCCTGCAGGCATGCATCATGGCGCCAAGGCCTGCAGACATGCATCATGGCGCCATGGCCTGCAGGCATGCATCATGGCGCCAGGGCCTGCAGGCATGCATCATGGCGCCAAGGGTCCTGCAGGCATGCATCATGGCGCCAGGGCCTGCAGGCCTGCAGGCATGCATCACGGCGCCAAGGTCTGCAGGTATGCATCATGGCGCCAAGGCCTGCAGGCATGCATCATGGCGCCAGGGCCTGCAGGCATGCATCACGTCGCCAAGGCCTGCAGGCGTGCATCATGGCACCAGGGCCTGCAGGCATGCATAAATGCGCCAAGACCCGGAGGCATGCATCATGGCGCCAAGGTTTGCAAACATGCATCATGGCGCCAGGGCCTGCAGGCATGCATCATGGCGCCAGGGCCTGCAGGCATGCATCATGGCACCAGGGCCTGCAGGCATGCATCATGGCGCCAAGGCCTGCCGGCATGCATCATGGCGCAAAGGCCGGCAGGCATGCATCATGGCGCCAGGGCCTGCAGGCATGCATCATGGCGCCAGGGCCTGCAGGCATGCATCATGGCGCCAGGGCCTGCAGGCGTGCATCATGGCGCCAGGGCCTGCAGGCGTGCATCATGGCGCCAAGGGCTTGCAGGCATGCATCATGGCGCCAAGGCCTGCAGGCGTGCATCATGGCGCCAAGGCCTGCAAACATGCATCATGGTGACAGGGCCTGCAGGCATGCATCATGGCGCCAGGGCCTGCAGACATGCATCATGGCGCCAGGGCTTGCAGGCATGCATCATGGCGCCAGGGCCTGCAGGCATGCATCATGGCGCCAAGGCCTGCAGGCATGCATCATGGCGCCAAGGCCTGCAGGCATGCATCATGGCGCCAAGGCCTGCAGGCATGCATCATGGCGCCAAGGGCCTGCAGGCATGCATCATGGCGCCAAAGCCTGCAGGCATGCATCATGGCGCCAAGGCCTGCAAGGCTGCAGGCATGCATCATGGCGCCAAGGCCTGCAGGCATGCATCATGGCGCCAGGCCTGCAGGCATGCATCATGGCGCCATGGCGCCTGCAGGCATGCATCATGGCGCCAGGGCCTGCAGGCATGCATCATGGCGCCAGGGCCTGCAGGCATGCATCATGGCGCCAAGGCCTGCAGGCATGCATCACGGCGCCAAGGTCTGCAGGTATGCATCATGGCGCCAAGGCCTGCAGGCATGCATCATGGCGCCAGGGCCTGCAGGCATGCATCACGGCGCCAAGGCCTGCAGGCGTGCATCATGGCACCAGGGCCTGAAGGCATGCATAAATGCGCCAAGACCCGCAGGCATGCATCATGGCGCCAGGGCCTGCAGGCATGCATCATGGCGCCAGGGCCTGCAGGCATGCATCATGGCACCAGGGCCTGCAGGCATGCATCATGGCGCCAAGTCCTGCAGGCATGCATCATGGCGCCAGGGCCTGCAGGCGTGCATCATGGCGCCAGGGCCTGCAGGCATGCATCATGGCGCCAGGGCCTGCAGGCATGCATCATGGCGCCAAGGCCTGCAAACATGCATCATGGCGCCAGGGCCTGCAGGCATGCATCATGGCGCCAAGGCCTGCAGGCATGCATCATGGCACCAGGGCCTGCAGGTATGCATCATGGCGCCAAGGCCTGCAAGCGTGCATCATGGCGCCAAGGCCTGCAGGCATGCATCATGGCGCAAAGGCCTGCAGGCATGCATCATGGCGCCAAGGCCTGCAGGCATGCATCATGGCGCCAGGGCCTGCAGGCATGCATCATGGCGCCAAGGCCTGCAGGCATGCATCATGGCGCCAAGGCCTGCAAACATGCATCATGGCGCCAGGGCCTGCAGGCATGCATCATGGCGCCAGGGCCTGCAGGCATGCATCATGGCGCCAGGGCCTGCAGGCATGCATCATGGCGCCAAGGCCTGCAGGCATGCATCATGGCGCCAAAGCCTGCAGGCATGCATCATGGCGCCAAGGCCTGCAGGCATGCATCATGGCGCCAAGGCCTACAGGCATGCATCAAGGCGCCAAGGCCTGCAGGCATGCATCATGGCGCCAGGGCCTGCAGGCATGCATCATGGCGCCAAGGTATGCAGGCATGCATCATGGCGCCAGGGCCTGCAGGCATGCATCATGGCGCCAGGGCCTGCAGGCGTGCATCATGGCGCCAAAGGCTTGCAGGCATGCATCATGGCGCCAAGGCCTGCAGGCGTGCATCATGGCGCCATGGCCTGCAAACATGCATCATGGTGACAGGGCCTGCAGGCATGCATCATGGCGCGAAGGCCTGCAGACATGCATCATGGCGCCAGGGCCTGCAGGCATGCATCATGGCGCCAGGGCCTGCAGGCATGCATCATGGCGCCAAGACCCGCAGGCATGCATCATGGCGCCAAGGCCTGCAAACATGCATCATGGCGCCAGGGCCTGCAGGCATGCATCATGGCGCCAGGGCCTGCAGGCATGCATCATGGCGCCAAGGCCTGCAGGCGTGCATCATGGCGCCAGGGCTTGCAGGCATGCATCATGGCGCCAAGGCCTGCAGGCATGCATCATGGCGCCAAGGCCTGCAGGCATGCATCATGGCGCCAAGGCCTGCAAACACGCATCATGGCGCCAGGGCCTGCAGGCATGCATCATGGCGCCAGGGCCTGCAGGCATGCATCATGGCGCCAGGGCCTGCAGGCATGCATCATGGCGCCAGGGCCTGCAGGCATGCATCATGGCGCCAAGGCCTGCAGGCATGCATCACGGCGCCAAGGCCTGCAGGCATGCATCATGGCGCCAAGGCCTGCAGGCATGCATCATGTCGCCAGGGCCTGCAGGCATGCATCACGGCGCCAAGGCCTGCAGGCGTGCATCATGGTACCAGGGCCTGCAGGCATGCATAAATGCGCCAAGACCCGCAAACATGCATCATGGCGCCAAGGTTTGCAGGCATGCATCATGGCGCCAAGGCCTGCAGGCATGCATCATGGCGCCAGGGCATGCAGGCAAGGCATGCATCATGGCACCAGGGCCTGCAGGCATGCATCATGGCGCCAAGTCCTGCAGGCATGCATCATGGCGCCAAGTCCTGCAGGCGTGCATCATGGCGCCAAGGCCTGCAGGCATGCATCATGGCGCCAGGGCCTGCAGGCATGCATCATGGCGCCAGGGCCTGCAGGCATGCATCATGGCGCCAAGGCCTGCAAACATGCATCATGGCGCCAGGGCCTGCAGGCATGCAACATGGCGCCAAGGCCTGCAGGCATGCATCATGGCGCCAAGGTCTGCAGGCATGCATCATGGCGCCAAGGGCTTGCAGGCATGCATCATGGCGCCAGGGCCTGCAGGCGTGCATCATGGCGCCAAGGCCTGCAAGCATGCATCATGGCGCCCGGGCCTGCAGGCATGCATCATGGCGCCAAGGCCTGCAGGCATGCATCATGGCACCAAGGCCTGCAAACATGCATCATGGCGCCAAGGGTCTGCAGGCATGCATCATGGCGCCAGGGCCTGAAGACATGCATCATGGCGCCAGGGCCTGCAGGCATGCATCATGGCGCCAGGGCCTGCAGGCATGCGTCATGGTGCCAGGGCCTGAAGACATGCATCATGGCGCCAGGGCCTGCAGGCATGCATCATGGCGCCAGGGCCTGCAGGCATGCATCATGGCGCCAGGGCCTGCAGGCATGCATCATGGCGCCAAGGTCTGCAGGCGTGCATCATTGCGCCATGGCCTGCAGACATGCATCATGGCGCCAGGGCCTGCAGGCATGCATCATGGCGCCAGGGCCTGCAGGCATGCATCATGGCGCCAGGGCCTGCAGCCATGCATCATGGCGGCAGGGCCTGCAGGCATGCATCATGGCGGCAGGGCCTGCAGGCATGCATCATGGCGCCAAGGCCTGCAGGCATGCATCATGGCGCCAAGGCCTGCAGGCATGCATCATGGCGCCAAGGCCTGCAAACATGCATCATGGCGCCAGGGCCTGCAGGCATGCATCATGGCGCCAGGGCCTGCAGGCATGCATCATGGCGCCAAGGCCTGCAGCCATGCATCATGGCGCCAAGGTCTGCAGGTATGCATCATGGCGCCAAGGCCTGCAGGCGTGCATCATGGCGCCAAGGCCTGCAGGCATGCATCATGGCGGAAAGGCCTGCAAACATTCATCATGGCGCCAAGGCCTGCAGGCATGCATCATGGCGCCAGGGCCTGCAGGCATGCATCATGGCGCCAAGTCCTGCAGGCATGCATCATGGCGCCAGGGCCTGCAGGCATGCATCATGGCGCCAAGGCCTGCAGGCATGCATCATGGCGCCAAGGCCTGCAAACATGCATCATGGCGCCAAGGCCTGCAAAGTGCAAATATTCATCATGGCGCCACGGCCTGCAGGCATGCATCATGGCGACAGGGCCTGCAGGCATGCATCATGGCGCCAGGGCTTGCAGGCATGCATCATGCCGCCAAGTCCTGCAGGCGTGCATCATGGCGCCAGGGCTTGCAGGCATGCATCATGGCGCCAAGGGCTTGCAGGTATGCATCATGGCGCCAAGGCCTGCAGGCGTGCATCAAGGCGCCAAGGCCTGCAGGCATGCATCATGGCGCCAGGGCCTGCAGGCATGCATCATGGCGCCAGGGCCTGCAGGCATGCATCATGGCGGCAGGGCCTGCAGGCATGCATCATGGCGCCAAGGCCTGCAGGAATGCATCATGGCGCCAAGGCCTGCAGGCATGCATCATGGCGCCAAGGGCTTGCAGGCGTGCATCATGGCGCCAGGGCATGCAGGCGTGCATCATGGCGCCAAGGTCTGCAGGCATGCATCACTGCGCCAAGGCCTGCAGGCATGCATTTTGGCGCCAAAGACTGCACACATGAATCAATGCTCAGGGCATGCAGGCGTGCATCATGGCGCCAGGGCCGGCAGGCATGCATCACTGCTCAGGGCCTGCAGACATTTATCACCGCGCCAGGGCCTGCAGGCGTGCATCATGGCGCCAAGGTCTGCATACATACATCACTGTGCCAGGACCAGCGGACATGCATCAAAGCTCAAAGCCTGCAGACATTTATCATCGTGCCAAGGCCTGCAGGCATGCATCATGGCACCAGGGCCTGCAGGCGTGCATCATGGCGCCAGGGCCTGCAGGCATGCATCATGGCGCCAAGGCCTGCAGGCGTGCATCATGGCGCCAGGGCCTGCAGGCGTGCATCATGGCACCAAGGCCTGCAGGCATGCATCATGGCGGCAGGGCCTGCAGGCGTGCATCATGGCGCCAGGGCCTGCAGCCATGCATCATGGCGCCAGGGCATGCAGCCATGCATCATGGCGCCAAGGCCTGCAGGCATGCATCATGGCGCCAGGGCCTGCAGGCGTGCATCATGGCGCCAGGGCCTGCAGGCGTGCATCATGGCGCCAGGGCCTGCAGGCGTGCATCATGGCACCAAGGCCTGCAGGCGTGCATCATGGCGGCAGGGCCTGCAGGCATGCATCATGGCGCCAAGTTATGCAGGCATGCATCATGGCGCCAGGGCCTGCAGGCATGCATCATGGCGCCAAGGCCTGCAGGCATGCATCATGGCGCCAAGGCCTGCAGGCGTGCATCATGGCGCCAGGGCCTGCAGCCATGCATCATGGTGACAGGGCCTGCAGGCATGCATCATGGCGCCAAGGCCTGCAGACATGCATCATGGCGCCAGGGCCTGCAGGCGTGCATCACGGCACCAGGGCCTGCAGGCATGCATCTTGGCGGCAGGGCCTGCAGGCATGCATCATGGCGCCAAGGCCTGCAGGAATGCATCATGGCGCCAAGGCCTGCAGGCATGCATCATGGCGCCAAGGGCTTGCAGGCGTGCATCATCGCGCCAGGGCCTGCAGGCGTGCATCATGGCGCCAGGGCCTGCAGGCATGCATCATGGCGCCAGGGCCTGCAGGCATGCATCACTGCGCCAAGGCCTGCAGGCATGCATTTTGGCGCCAAAGACTGCATACATGAATCAATGCTCAGGGCATGCAGGCGTGCATCATGGCGCCAGGGCCGGCAGGCATGCATCACTGCTCAGGGCCTGCAGACATTTATCACCGCGCCAGGGCCTGCAGGCATGCATCATTGCGCCAGGGCCTGCATACATGCATCACTGTGCCAGGACCTGCGGACATGCATCAAAGCTCAAAGCCTGCAGACATTTATCATCGTGCCAAGGCCTGCAGGCATGCATCATGGCGCAAAGGCCTGCACGCATGCATCATGGCGCCAGGGCCTGCAGGCATGCATCATGGCGCCAGGGCCTGCAGGCATGCATCATGGCGCCAGGGCCTGCAGGCGTGCATCATGGCGCCAAGATATGCAGGCGTGCATCATGGCACCAAGGCCTGCAGGCATGCATCATGGCGCCAGGGCCTGCAGGCATGCATCATGGCGCCAAGGTATGCAGGCGTGCATCATGGCGCCAGGGCCTGCAGGCGTGCATCATGGCGCCAGGGCCTGCAGCCATGCATCATGGCGCCAAGGTATGCAGGCATGCATCATGGCGCCAGGGCCTGCAGGCGTGCATCATGGCGCCAGGGCCTGCAGCCATGCATCATGGCGCCAGGGCCTGCAGGCATGCATCATGGCGCCAGGGCCTGCAGGCATGCATCATGGCGCCAGGGCCTGCAGGCATGCATCTTGGCGCCAAGGCCTGCAGGCGTACATCATGGCACCAAGGCCTGCAGGCGTGCATCATGGCGCCAGGGCCTGCAGGCATGCATCATGGCGCCAAGGTATGCAGGCATGCATCATGGCGCCAGGGCCTGCAGGCATGCATCATGGCGGCAGGGCCTGCAGCCATGCATCATGGCGGCAGGGCCTGCAGGCATGCATCATGGCGGCAGGGCCTGCAGGCATGCATCATGGCGCCAAGGCCTGCAGGCATGCATCATGGCGCCAAGGCCTGCAGGCGTGCATCATGGCGCCAGGGCCTGCAGGCGTGCATCATGGCGCCAGGGCCTGCAGCCATGCATCATGGCGCCAAGGCCGGCAGGCATGCATCATGGCGCCAGGGCCTGCAGGCATGCATCATGGCGCCAGGGCCTGCAGGCGTGCATCATGGCGCCAGGGCCTGCAGGCGTGCATCATGGAACCAAGGCCTGCAGGCGTGCATCATGGCGCCAGGGCCTGCAGGCATGCATCATGGTGACAGGGCCTGCAGGCATGCATCATGGCGCCAGGGCCTGCAGACATGCATCATGGCGCCAGGGCCTGCAGGCATGCATCATGGCGCCAGGGCCTGCAGGCATGCATCATGGCGGCAGGGCCTGCAGGCATGCATCATGGCGCCAAGGCCTGCAGGAATGCATCATGGCGCCAAGGCCTGCAGGCATGCATCATGGCGCCAAGGGCTTGCAGGCGTGCATCATCGCGCCAGGGCATGCAGGCGTGCATCATGGCGCCAAGGTCTGCAGGCATGCATCACTGCGCCAAGGCCTGCAGGCATGCATTTTGGCGCCAAAGACTGCATACATGAATCAATGCTCAGGGCATGCAGGCGTGCATCATGGCGCCAGGGCCGGCAGGCATGCATCACTGCTCAGGGCCTGCAGACATTTATCACCGCGCCAGGGCCTGCAGGCATGCATCATTGCGCCAGGGCCTGCATACATGCATCACTGTGCCAGGACCTGCGGACATGCATCAAAGCTCAAAGCCTGCAGACATTTATCATCGTGCCAAGGCCTGCAGGCATGCATCATGGCGCAAAGGCCGGCAGGCATGCATCATGGCGCCAGGGCCTGCAGGCATGCATCATGGCGCCAGGGCCTGCAGGCATGCATCATGGCGGCAGGGCCTGCAGGCGTGCATCATGGCGCCAGGGCCTGCAGGCGTGCATCATGGCACCAAGGCCTGCAGGCATGCATCATGGCGGCAGGGTCTGCAGGCATGCATCATGGCGCCAAGGTATGCAGGCGTGCATCATGGCGCCAGGGCCTGCAGCCATGCATCATGGCGCCAGGGCCTGCAGCCATGCATCATGGCGCCAAGGTATGCAGGCATGCATCATGGCGCCAGGGCCTGCAGGCGTGCATCATGGCGCCAGGGCCTGCAGCCATGCATCATGGCGACAGGGCCTGCAGGCATGCATCATGGCGCCAGGGCCTGCAGGCATGCATCATGGCGCCAGGGCCTGCAGGCATGCATCTTGGCGCCAAGGCCTGCAGGCGTGCATCATGGCACCAAGGCCTGCAGGCGTGCATCATGGCGCCAGGGCCTGCAGGCATGCATCATGGCGCCAAGGTATGCAGGCATGCATCATGGCGCCAGGGCCTGCAGGCATGCATCATGGCGGCAGGGCCTGCAGGCATGCATCATGGCGGCAGGGCCTGCAGGCATGCATCATGGCGGCAGGGCCTGCAGGCATGCATCATGGCGCCAAGGCCTGCAGGCATGCATCATGGCGCCAAGGCCTGCAGGCGTGCATCATGGCGCCAGGGCCTACAGGCGTGCATCATGGCGCCAGGGCCTGCAGGCGTGCATCATGGCGCCAAGGGCTTGCAGGCATGCATCACTGCGCCAAGGCCTGCTGGCTTGCATTTTGGCGCCAAAGACTGCATACATGAATCAATGCTTAGGGCATGCAGGCGTGCATCATGGCGCCAGGGCCGGCAGGCATGCATCACTGCTCAGGGCCTGCAGACATTTATCACCGCGCCAGGGCCTGCAGGCATGCATCATTGCGCCAAGGTCTGCATACACGCATCACTGTGCCAGGACCTGCGGACATGCATCAAAGCTCAAAGCCTGCAGACCTTTATCATCGTGCCAAGGCCTGCAGGCATGCATCATGGCGCAAAGGCCGGCAGGCATGCATCATGGCGCCAGGGCCTGCAGGCATGCATCATGGCGCCAGGGCCTGCAGGCGTGCATCATGGCGCCAGGGCCTGCAGGCGTGCATCATGGCGCCAGGGCCTGCAGGCGTGCATCATGGCGCCAAGGGCTTGCAGGCGTGCATCATGGCACCAAGGCCTGCAGGCGTGCATCATGGCGCCAAGGCCTGCAGGCATGCATCATGGCGCCAGGGCCTGCAGGCATGCATCATGGCGCCAGGGCCTGCAGGCGTGCATCATGGCGCCAGGGCCGGCAGGCGTGCATCATGGCACCAAGGCCTGCAGGCATGCATCATGGCGCCAGGGCCTGCAGGCATGCATCATGGCGCCAAGGTATGCAGGCATGCATCATGGCACCAGGGCCTGCAGGCGTGCATCATGGCGCCAGGGCCTGCAGGCATGCATCACTGCTCAGGGCCTGCAGACATTTATCACCGCGCCAGGGCCTGCAGGCGTGCATCATGGCGCCAGGGCCTGCAGCCATGCATCATGGCGCCAAGGCCGGCAGGCATGCATCATGGCGCCAGGGCCTGCAGGCATGCATCATGGCGCCAGGGCCTGCAGGCGTGCATCATGGCGCCAGGGCCTGCAGGCGTGCATCATGGCACCAAGGCCTGCAGGCGTGCATCATGGCGCCAAGGTATGCAGGCATGCATCATGGCGCCAAGGTATGCAGGCATGCATCATGGCGCCAGGGCCTGCAGGCATGCATCATGGCGCCAGGGCCTGCAGGCGTGCATCATGGCGCCAAAGGCCTGCAGGCATGCATCATGGCGCCAAGGCCTGCAGGCGTGCATCGTTGCGCCAAGGCCTGCAAACATGCATCATGGTGACAGGGCCTGCAGGCATGCATCATGGCGCCAAGGCCTGCAGACATGCATCATGGCGCCAGGGCCTGCAGGCGTGCATCATGGCGCCAGGGCCTGCAGGCATGCATCATGGCGGCAGGGCCTGCAGGCATGCATCATGGCGCCAAGGCCTGCAGGAATGCATCATGGCGCCAAGGCCTGCAGGCATGCATCATGGCGCCAAGGGCTTGCAGGCGTGCATCATGGCGCCAGGGCATGCAGGCGTGCATCATGGCGCCAAGGTCTGCAGGCATGCATCACTGCGCCAAGGCCTGCAGGCATGCATTTTGGCGCCAAAGACTGCACACATGAATCAATGCTCAGGGCATGCAGGCGTGCATCATGGCGCCAGGGCCGGCAGGCATGCATCACTGCTCAGGGCCTGCAGACATTTATCACCGCGCCAGGGCCTGCAGGCGTGCATCATGGCGCCAAGGTCTGCATACATACATCACTGTGCCAGGACCAGCGGACATGCATCAAAGCTCAAAGCCTGCAGACATTTATCATCGTGCCAAGGCCTGCAGGCATGCATCATGGCACCAGGGCCTGCAGGCGTGCATCATGGCGCCAGGGCCTGCAGGCATGCATCATGGCGCCAAGGCCTGCAGGCGTGCATCATGGCGCCAGGGCCTGCAGGCGTGCATCATGGCACCAAGGCCTGCAGGCATGCATCATGGCGGCAGGGCCTGCAGGCGTGCATCATGGCGCCAGGGCCTGCAGCCATGCATCATGGCGCCAGGGCATGCAGCCATGCATCATGGCGCCAAGGCCTGCAGGCATGCATCATGGCGCCAGGGCCTGCAGGCGTGCATCATGGCGCCAGGGCCTGCAGGCGTGCATCATGGCACCAAGGCCTGCAGGCGTGCATCATGGCGGCAGGGCCTGCAGGCATGCATCATGGCGCCAAGTTATGCAGGCATGCATCATGGCGCCAGGGCCTGCAGGCATGCATCATGGCGCCAAGGCCTGCAGGCATGCATCATGGCGCCAAGGCCTGCAGGCGTGCATCATGGCGCCAGGGCCTGCAGCCATGCATCATGGTGACAGGGCCTGCAGGCATGCATCATGGCGCCAGGGCCTGCAGGCGTGCATCATGGAGCCAGGGCCTGCAGCCATGCATCATGGCGCCAAGGCCGGCAGGCATGCATCATGGCGCCAGGGCCTGCAGGCATGCATCATGGCGCCAGGGCCTGCAGGCGTGCATCATGGCGCCAGGGCCTGCAGGCATGCATCATGGCACCAAGGCCTGCAGGCGTGCATCATGGCGCCAGGGCCTGCAGGCATGCATCATGGCGCCAAGGTATGCAGGCATGCATCATGGCACCAGGGCCTGCAGGCGTGCATCATGGCGCCAGGGCCTGCAGGCATGCATCATGGCGCCAGGGCCTGCAGGCATGCATCATGGCGCCAGGGCCTGCAGGCGTGCATCATGGCGCCAGGGCCTGCAGGCGTGCATCATGGCACCAAGGCCTGCAGGCGTGCATCATGGCGCCAGGGCCTGCAGGCATGCATCATGGCGCCAAGGTATGCAGGCATGCATCATGGCGCCAGGGCCTGCAGGCATGCATCATGGCGCCAGGGCCTGCAGGCGTGCATCATGGCGCCAAGGGCTTGCAGGCATGCATCATGGCGCCAGGGCCTGCAGGCGTGCATCATGGCGCCAAGGCCTGCAAACATGCATCATGGCGACAGGGCCTGCAGGCATGCATCATGGCGCCAAGGCCTGCAGGCATGCATCATGGCGCCAGGGCCTGCAGGCATGCATCATGGCGCCAGGGCCTGCAGGCATGCATCATGGCGGCAGGGCCTGCAGGCATGCATCATGGCGCCAGGGCCTGCAGGCATGCATCATGGCGCCAGGGCCTGCAGGCATGCATCATGGCGCCAAGGCCTGCAGGATGCATCATGGCGCCAAGGCCTGCAGGCATGCATCATGGCGCCAAGGGCTTGCAGGCGTGCATCATGGCGCCAAGGTCTGCAGGCATGCATCACTGCGCCAAGGCCTGCAGGCATGCATTTTGGCGCCAAAGACTGCACACATGAATCAATGCTCAGGGCATGCAGGCGTGCATCATGGCGCCAGGGCCGGCAGGCATGCATCACTGCTCAGGGCCTGCAGACATTTATCACCGCGCCAGGGCCTGCAGGCGTGCATCATGGCGCCAAGGTCTGCATACATACATCACTGTGCCAGGACCAGCGGACATGCATCAAAGCTCAAAGCCTGCAGACATTTATCATCGTGCCAAGGCCTGCAGGCATGCATCATGGCACCAGGGCCTGCAGGCATGCATCATGGCGCCAAGGCCTGCAGGCGTGCATCATGGCGCCAGGGCCTGCAGGCGTGCATCATGGCACCAAGGCCTGCAGGCATGCATCATGGCGGCAGGGCCTGCAGGCGTGCATCATGGCGCCAGGGCCTGCAGCCATGCATCATGGCGCCAGGGCATGCAGCCATGCATCATGGCGCCAAGGCCTGCAGGCATGCATCATGGCGCCAGGGCCTGCAGGCGTGCATCATGGCGCCAGGGCCTGCAGGCGTGCATCATGGCACCAAGGCCTGCAGGCGTGCATCATGGCGCCAGGGCCTGCAGGCATGCATCATGGCGCCAAGTTATGCAGGCATGCATCATGGCGCCAGGGCCTGCAGGCATGCATCATGGCGCCAAGGTATGCAGGCATGCATCATGGCGCCAAGGCCTGCAGGCGTGCATCATGGCGCCAGGGCCTGCAAACATGCATCATGGTGACAGGGCCTGCAGCCATGCATCATGGCGCCAGGGCCTGCAGACATGCATCATGGCGCCAGGGCCTGCAGGCGTGCATCATGGCACCAGGGCCTGCAGGCATGCATCATGGCGGCAGGGCCTGCAGGCATGCATCATGGCGCCAAGGCTTGCAGGAATGCATCATGGCGCCAAGGCCTGCAGGCATGCATCATGGCGCCAAGGGCTTGCAGGCGTGCATCATCGCGCCAGGGCCTGCAGGCGTGCATCATGGCGCCAGGGCCTGCAGGCATGCATCACTGCGCCAAGGCCTGCAGGCATGCATTTTGGCGCCAAAGACTGCATACATGAATCAATGCTCAGGGCATGCAGGCGTGCATCATGGCGCCAGGGCCGGCAGGCATGCATCACTGCTCAGGGCCTGCAGACATTTATCACCGCGCCAGGGCCTGCAGGCATGCATCATTGCGCCAGGGCCTGCATACATGCATCACTGTGCCAGGACCTGCGGACATGCATCAAAGCTCAAAACCTGCAGACATTTATCATCGTGCC
The DNA here is from genome assembly GCA_001247695.2 of Cymbomonas tetramitiformis. NCBI lineage: Eukaryota > Viridiplantae > Chlorophyta > Pyramimonadophyceae > Pyramimonadales > Pyramimonadaceae > Cymbomonas > Cymbomonas tetramitiformis. Next base: position 42,793 of record LGRX02033500.1, read on the forward strand.
AAGGCCTGCAGGCATGCATCATGGCGCAAAGGCCGGCAGGCATGCATCATGGCGCCAGGGCCTGCAGGCATGCATCATGGCGCCAGGGCCTGCAGGCATGCATCATGGCGCCAGGGCCTGCAGGCGTGCATCATGGCGCCAAGATATGCAGGCGTGCATCATGGCACCAAGGCCTGCAGGCATGCATCATGGCGCCAGGGCCTGCAGGCATGCATCATGGCGCCAAGGTATGCAGGCGTGCATCATGGCGCCAGGGCCTGCAGGCGTGCATCATGGCGCCAGGGCCTGCAGCCATGCATCATGGCGCCAAGGTATGCAGGCATGCATCATGGCGCCAGGGCCTGCAGGCGTGCATCATGGCGCCAGGGCCTGCAGCCATGCATCATGGCGACAGGGCCTGCAGGCATGCATCATGGCGCCAGGGCCTGCAGGCATGCATCATGGCGCCAGGGCCTGCAGGCATGCATCTTGGCGCCAAGGCCTGCAGGCGTGCATCATGGCACCAAGGCCTGCAGGCGTGCATCATGGCGCCAGGGCCTGCAGGCATGCATCATGGCGCCAAGGTATGCAGGCATGCATCATGGCGCCAGGGCCTGCAGGCATGCATCATGGCGGCAGGGCCTGCAGGCATGCATCATGGCGGCAGGGCCTGCAGGCATGCATCATGGCGGCAGGGCCTGCAGGCATGCATCATGGCGCCAAGGCCTGCAGGCATGCATCATGGCGCCAAGGCCTGCAGGCATGCATCATGGCGCCAAGGCCTGCAGGCGTGCATCATGGCGCCAGGGCCTGCAGGCGTGCATCATGGCGCCAGGGCCTGCAGGCGTGCATCATGGCGCCAAGGTCTGCAGGCATGCATCACTGCGCCAAGGCCTGCTGGCATGCATTTTGGCGCCAAAGACTGCATACATGAATCAATGCTTAGGGCATGCAGGCGTGCATCATGGCGCCAGGGCCGGCAGGCATGCATCACTGCTCAGGGCCTGCAGACATTTATCACCGCGCCAGGGCCTGCAGGCATGCATCATTGCGCCAAGGTCTGCATACACGCATCACTGTGCCAGGACCTGCGGACATGCATCAAAGCTCAAAGCCTGCAGACCTTTATCATCGTGCCAAGGCCTGCAGGCATGCATCATGGCGCAAAGGCCGGCAGGCATGCATCATGGCGCCAGGGCCTGCAGGCATGCATCATGGCGCCAGGGCCTGCAGGCGTGCATCATGGCGCCAGGGCCTGCAGGCGTGCATCATGGCGCCAGGGCCTGCAGGCATGCATCATGGCACCAAGGCCTGCAGGCATGCATCATGGCGCCAGGGTCTGCAGGCATGCATCATGGCGCCAAGGTATGCAGGCATGCATCATGGCACCAAGGCCTGCAGGCGTGCATCATGGCGCCAGGGCCTGCAGGCGTGCATCATGGCGCCAAGGTATGCAGGCATGCATCATGGCGCCAGGGCCTGCAGGCATGCATCATGGCGGCAGGGCCGGCAGGCATGCATCATGGCGGCAGGGCCTGCAGGCATGCATCATGGCGGCAGGGCCTGCAGGCATGCATCATGGCGCCAAGGCCTGCAGGCATGCATGATGGCGCCAAGGCCTGCAGGCGTGCATCATGGCGCCAGGGCCTGCAGGCGTGCATCATGGCGCCAGGGCCTGCAGCCATGCATCATGGCGCCAAGGCCGGCAGGCATGCATCATGGCGCCAGGGCCTGCAGGCATGCATCATGGCGCCAGGGCCTGCAGGCGTGCATCATGGCGCCAGGGCCTGCAGCCATGCATCATGGCGCCAAGGCCGGCAGGCATGCATCATGGCGCCAGGGCCTGCAGGCATGCATCATGGCGCCAGGGCCTGCAGGCGTGCATCATGGCGCCAGGGCCTGCAGGCGTGCATCATGGCACCAAGGCCTGCAGGCGTGCATCATGGCGCCAGGGCCTGCAGGCATGCATCATGGCGCCAAGGTATGCAGGCATGCATCATGGCGCCAGGGCCTGCAGGCATGCATCATGGCGCCAGGGCCTGCAGGCGTGCATCATGGCGCCAAGGGCTTGCAGGCATGCATCATGGCGCCAAGGCCTGCAGGCGTGCATCATGGCGCCAAGGCCTGCAAACATGCATCATGGTGACAGGGCCTGCAGGCATGCATCATGGCGCCAAGGCCTGCAGACATGCATCATGGCGCCAGGGCCTGCAGGCATGCATCATGGCGCCAGGGCCTGCAGGCATGCATCATGCCGGCAGGGCCTGCAGGCATGCATCATGGCGCCAAGGCCTGCAGGAATGCATCATGGCGCCAAGGCCTGCAGGCATGCATCATGGCGCCAAGGGCTTGCAGGCGTGCATCATGGCGCCAGGGCATGCAGGCGTGCATCATGGCGCCAAGGTCTGCAGGCATGCATCACTGCGCCAAGGCCTGCAGGCATGCATTTTGGCGCCAAAGACTGCACACATGAATCAATGCTCAGGGCATGCAGGCGTGCATCATGGCGCCAGGGCCGGCAGGCATGCATCACTGCTCAGGGCCTGCAGACATTTATCACCGCGCCAGGGCCTGCAGGCATGCATCATTGCGCCAAGGTCTGCATACATGCATCACTGTGCCAGGACCTGCGGACATGCATCAAAGCTCAAAGCCTGCAGACATTTATCGTCGTGCCAAGGCCTGCAGGCATGCATCATGGCGCAAAGGCCGGCAGGCATGCATCATGGCGCCAGGGCCTGCAGGCATGCATCATGGCGCCAGGGCCTGCAGGCATGCATCATGGCGCCAGGGCCTGCAGGCGTGCATCATGGCGCCAGGGCCTGCAGGCGTGCATCATGGCACCAAGGCCTGCAGGCATGCATCATGGCGCCAGGGCCTGCAGGCATGCATCATGGCGCCAAGGTATGCAGGCGTGCATCATGGCGCCAGGGCCTGCAGGCGTGCATCATGGCGCCAGGGCCTGCAGGCATGCATCATGGCGCCAAGGTATGCAGGCATGCATCATGGCGCCAGGGCCTGCAGGCATGCATCATGGCGCCAGGGCCTGCAGGCATGCATCATGGCGCCAGGGCCTGCAGGCATGCATCATGGCGGCAGGGCCTGCAGGCATGCATCATGGCGCCAAGGCCTGCAGGAATGCATCATGGCGCCAAGGCCTGCAGGCATGCATCATGGCGCCAAGGGCTTGCAGGCGTGCATCATCGCGCCAGGGCATGCAGGCGTGCATCATGGCGCCAGGGCCTGCAGGCATGCATCACTGCGCCAAGGCCTGCAGGCATGCATTTTGGCGCCAAAGACTGCACACATGAATCAATGCTCAGGGCATGCAGGCGTGCATCATGGCGCCAGGGCCGGCAGGCATGCATCACTGCTCAGGGCCTGCAGACATTTATCACCGCGCCAGGGCCTGCAGGCGTGCATCATGGCGCCAAGGTCTGCATACATACATCACTGTGCCAGGACCAGCGGACATGCATCAAAGCTCAAAGCCTGCAGACATTTATCATCGTGCCAAGGCCTGCAGGCATGCATCATGGCACCAGGGCCTGCAGGCGTGCATCATGGCGCCAGGGCCTGCAGGCATGCATCATGGCACCAAGGCCTGCAGGCATGCATCATGGCGGCAGGCCCTGCAGGCGTGCATCATGGCGCCAGGGCCTGCAGCCATGCATCATGGCGCCAGGGCATGCAGCCATGCATCATGGCGCCAGGGCCTGCAGGCATGCATCATGGCGCCAGGGCCTGCAGGCGTGCATCATGGCGCCAGGGCCTGCAGGCGTGCATCATGGCACCAGGGCCTGCAGGCGTGCATCATGGCGCCAGGG